>PPOJ03000003.1:0-296438 GCA_003708845.3 Sungouiozyma intestinalis | reverse complement strand
GCAAAGAAAGAAGAACATTGCCTTCCCACAAAGAAAGTACGCTATCAAGGCTTAAGAAGCGGGACTCCACTTTCTCAATATATATATTTATATCCTGTATTGGATTACACTCCAAATTAATTATAAATACCAATAGCATATAACGTCAAAAACCATCATATCTACTAGGACACTTGACTGCTTGCCACAAGGTGCGCGTGTGATTGCAAAATATCCCATGTGCTTATTTCTTTACAATTTCAACACCCCAGTTTAGTGTTAGATGAGTAGTCTTGTCGTCGTCAATGAACTTAGACACGGCAGAGTAACCACCCCTGGCTAGGAACCCGCTGGGGGCTTCACTTTCTGGCAATTCTACTTCATAGAATGGCTTGCTCTTGGTGCTAGGAGCGTACGATCCTAAATGGTCATCGACTTTGTCGACTGGAATGCCTGCTTTCTTGATGTATTGCACGTATCTTAACCCTGTAATGATTTCATGCTGGACTTTGAAGAAAATCTTCAATTTATAGGTAGACCCTTCCTTGATCTTGAAAGTCTGCTTACTCAAGTTTTTGGTGATATCGTCGTTAGTCATATCAAATTCAATAGGAGTGTCCTGTGTGCTTAAGATCAATTGAATCTTCAAAATAACCACTTTTCTGACATCGCCGGGAAACTCGATGGGCAAGACGTCCGAGCTCAACCCCAACGACTCTTTCCATTTGGCAAGAGACTCGTCCTCTTTATCCAAATTCTTGTACTCATTGACTGATTTCTTGGCACTTACCTTGTAATTGTCTTGACTTTCATCGTCACTGAACTTTTGGAAATCATCTGCAGCCATTTTAAAGCGTGAGCAAACCAAATTATGGTGGTAAATAAACGGTTCTACACCAATACCTATGAAGCCAGATCAAAAATTCGTAATTTATATATCTCTTCAAAGCCTTTTTTATTAATATCTCAGGTGCTATAAGAAAAAAAAAATACGCAAAGTATACGACAGACAAGACAAGCTGATTCGACCCAAGGAGGCGGGAAAAAAGTAGAAGTACCAGCCTCGTGGCGAAGCAGGAGCTTGCTGCCGTGTCGAATATCCATAAAGAAATATGATTATCTTGAAAGATTATACGTAAAAATTACTTCCCATAATGATTGTAATTACAGGAAGGGGAAAAGTAGTACCTATATATGTGAGTGCCAGATATAATTTAGAAGAGTGTTTTCCAATTTATGTTTCTTGGGGGGGGAAGTGAAGGGGGGGAAGGATGACGAAGGAAGACTATTTCATAAGAAATAGTCTGGTGTCTTTCTTGTTACCGTGGGCTCACCAGGCCTTATCGATGGGTCATATTGTAAAAATTGTCTGTTGCCGTTTTCATCGACCTCCATTATTGCTGCCTGGTTCCCACATCTGTAGCAGTAGTTAGGAGCACTGAAAATGGTCACGACATTCTCCTGATGCGACCAGGCGTAACCTTCCATGACCAATTGGTGGGCTCTAGCCACTAAAGTTAGATCGTTCGTGTGGTTGAACTGTTCACTAATATCTTGTCCAAAAGTGAAACCTGCTCCTCTGGGACTAATCCCCCATCCACCTCTATCATCCGGGTCCGACCATAGCAAATCACACATGGGGCCCTCGTGAGGAACCTCTTGTATTCTATTCAATTCTCGCACTTGGTCTATGGTCTCAATCATGGGTGAGAGCCCTCCATGCAAGCAGAAAATCTTATTGTCCACTAATGCTGTGATGGGGAAATAGTCGAACAAGTCCGTAAACATTTTCCAAACGTTGGCGCTCCCGTACTTCCTCAAACACTCGTCGTAAAACCCGTACACTTGGGTGATCTGTCTGGACTCGTGGTTGCCCCTCAGTATCGTGATCCTGCTGGGGTACCTGATCTTCATAGCCACCAGGTAAGAGACAGTCTCTACCGAGTAGTACCCTCTATCCACGTAATCACCCATAAACAGGTAGTTGGTGTCCGGACAAGGGCCGCCAATCTTAAACAGCTCGATCAGGTCGTGGAACTGGCCGTGCACGTCACCACAGATAGTGACAGGGACGTTCACCGGCTGGACGTTTTCTTCAAATTGCAAGACATCCACCGCCATCTTACAAAGCCGAGACACATCCTCTTCTGACAAAACTTCACACCGCCCCAACTTCTCTATCCACTGATCCAGCTGCCCAATAGAAGAGTTGTCCAACACCAGAGGCTTGGATGATTTGTGATTGGCTATCCCAGACGACCCGGGCTTGAAATCAATATCCTGGAAGTCCTCGCCGTCCAGTTTCGTAGGGTCCTCGTTGATTGCAGGAGACAACTGCTCTCCACTTGCGTCTTGCATAGGCACATCCATATCCATATCCATTTTCTTTCCACCGCTTTGAACCTAACTAATTAGAAGCCAGAATAAGAACTACACTAACGGGAAACTAGCACTTTTGCCACAAGAATTTCACCCACAGAAATGAGTCGCTCTCCAATCTACCCTCCAATGACTTACCACGTAGGATTCTTCGTCAAGTTAGGTTGCCTTTCACACAGTCTACGGGACAGTCACCGGGTCGGTTATCCTTTAAAAACAACAATATTCTCCTTTTGACAAAAAAATTTCACTCTTACCCGGAACGAAGACTTACCCGGATACATGACCCTAACACACAACCCTAGGGATGGTATATAGGGCGTACACAGTTACCCGACCACAACACTTACCCGGATATATATATCCGGGTAAGTGTTACAATTCCGGGTAAGTGTTACAATTCCGGGTAATGAATGTACAAGCCCTAATTCGGCGACCTAGGGCACCAGTGTAGGGCTACCATTTTGCCCACTCCAGCAACACATTTCAGAAGGGATTTTACTCACACTTACCATTAAAACGTTCTTCTTGGTTGGAACCGTGTCATAGAGCAGTGTTGCTGAGCTGTTGTGTGTATCTGTTATCCTGAGAATCAACAATGGCAGGTGCATTGGAAAGTGCTCGTAAAGAGATTAAGCGGATTTCGTTGGAGGACCATTTGGAATCCGAGTATGGGTCAATCTTCTCGGTGTCCGGTCCAGTCATTATTGCGGAGAATATGATCGGTTGTGCCATGTACGAGTTGGTGAAGGTGGGTCATGAGAACCTGGTCGGTGAAGTGATTAGAATCGATGGTGACAAGGCCACTATTCAAGTGTACGAGGAGACTGCCGGTGTGACAGTTGGGGACCCGGTTTTGAGGACTGGGAAGCCGTTATCTGTGGAGCTAGGTCCCGGGCTGATGGAGACCATCTACGATGGGATCCAGCGGCCGTTGAAGGCTATTCGGGAGTCCTCAGAGTCGATCTATATTCCGCGTGGTGTGGACACCCCTGCGTTGAGCAGAGATATCAAGTGGCAGTTTACTCCAGGAAAGTTCAAGAAGGGGGACCACATCTCGGGAGGCGACATCTTTGGGTCCGTGTTTGAAAACTCGTTGGTAGATTCACACAAGATCTTGCTGCCACCAAGGGCTCGTGGTACAGTGACCTGGATCGCTGAGAGCGGCGAGTATACTGTGGACGAGAAAATCTTGGAAGTCGAGTTTGATGGCGTCAAGTACGACTACACGATGTTCCATACTTGGCCCGTGAGAGTGCCCAGACCCGTGGCTCAAAAGAAGGCGGCAGATTTCCCACTTTTGACAGGGCAACGTGTTTTGGACGCGTTGTTCCCCGTGGTACAAGGTGGTACTACGTGTATCCCTGGTGCCTTTGGTTGTGGGAAGACTGTGATCTCTCAATCCTTGTCTAAATACTCGAACTCAGACACGATCATTTACGTTGGTTGTGGTGAGCGTGGGAACGAGATGGCAGAAGTGTTGATGGAATTCCCCGAGTTGTACACAGAGATCAGCGGCAGGAAAGAACCTATTATGAAGCGGACCACGTTGGTGGCTAACACTTCGAACATGCCGGTCGCGGCCAGAGAAGCCTCGATTTACACCGGGATCACATTGGCCGAATACTTCAGAGACCAAGGTAAGAACGTGTCCATGATTGCAGACAGTTCCTCCAGATGGGCCGAAGCTCTAAGAGAAATCTCTGGTCGTCTTGGTGAAATGCCAGCAGACCAAGGGTTCCCTGCCTATTTGGGTGCCAAACTGGCTTCGTTCTACGAAAGAGCAGGGAAAGCCGTGGCATTGGGTTCCCCAGACCGTGAAGGTTCCGTCTCTATCGTCGCAGCTGTGTCACCAGCCGGTGGTGACTTCTCGGACCCTGTCACGACCGCCACCTTGGGTATCACCCAAGTGTTCTGGGGGTTGGATAAGAAGCTAGCACAAAGGAAACATTTCCCCTCTGTGAACACCGCAGTGTCTTACTCCAAGTACACCTCTGTTCTAAACAAATACTACGACCAAAACTACTCCGAGTTCGCCGCGTACAGAGACCGTATGAAGGAGATCATATCCAACGCGGAGGAATTAGAACAAGTGGTGCAACTAGTGGGTAAATCTGCCCTTTCCGACAGCGATAAGATCACCTTGGATGTCTCGGCGCTGATCAAAGAAGACTTCTTACAACAGAACGGATACTCCTCCTACGACGCCTTCTGTCCCATCTGGAAGACTTACGACATGATGAGACTGTTCATATCGTACTACGAAGAGGCACAGAAGGCCGTGAGCAACGGGGCCAATTGGTCCAAGTTGGCCGAGGCTACGTCGTCAATCAAACACAGTGTTTCCTCAGCAAAGTTTTTAGAGCCCAGCAGGGGACAAGAGGAAGTCCATGCGGAATTCGAACAAATGCTAGCCAACTTACAGGACGGCTTTGCCGAGTTTGCAGACTGATCACTGCACATACATACACGGTATATATATCCATCAGTTGTATAGAGAAGAGAGTTACTGGAAACAACCAGGTGGGCATCGGGACCCCCAAAGTAGCCTCGGTGCTGTGCGGCACGTGACTTTTCACGGTTCTGTGCTCGCGATACTATGACAATAGCTGCCCTAATGTATACGACTGTGTGTCTCTGCATCTCGAGAGCTTCCGAAGAGTGTGTGTTAGAGCTTATCTCAACGGGGCACTGGGATAACCTTGAAGAGTCCTTTACTGGTGCGTGCTTCAACTCGATGGTTCAGACGTCTCCCGACGAGGAGAGCGAGAAAGGCACATCTGAAATCCATGGGAATAAGACTACGAAGCTTTTGAATCCGTATGGGATCTACCCTACGACGGTTCCGCCGTTCGAGTTGGAGAGACAGTTTAAGAGCATGCAAGAGCAGCGGCCTGTGGAAAGGGAAGCGGGTTGGTATGAGTTGATGGAGAATGCGGGAGCGGACGTAGCGTATTATCCAGAGTCAGACTCTGTGAGGGAAGAGAAACTAAACTACCAGCAGGACCTGTTTGATGACCTGGAGAGTGACTGGGGTGGTTCAGAACGGTTGAACAATATATTCAGCATCCCAATCAATGCCAACTATGATTTTAGAAACCAAAAGGATAAGAAGGATTGGACCGAGTACGTGTACAAACTGAAGCAATTCTACTACAACAATAACAGCAGTAGTAACCAGCAAAACCGCGGGGGCGTGCCATCAGGTACCGACGGTGTGAAGCGGTTTTCGTCAGATTCTCGTTGGTCCCAGAAGAAAATCGATTGGTTAGAAGAATTGAATAAGGACAGAGACCGGTGGAAGAAACTGAGGAAGAGGAAATTAGAACAATGGAAACCACATCTATTTAGCATTTTGATCGATAACCAATACCTGCCCTTAATGTTCCGAGCGCTGATTTGCATATTCTGTACCGTATCTCTCGGGTTGGCGGTACGGATATTCCAAAACTCGAGGAACGAAGTGATACAGATCCAAAGCTCGATCGCGCAGCAACCCAGCACCATCATGGCCATTGTAGTGAACTCTGTCGCAACACTGTACACCATCTACATTGCACACGACGAGTTCTCGGGACAACCTATTGGATTGCGGAACCCGCTCAAGAAATTAAAACTCATCTTACTCGACTTACTCTTCATCATATTCGAATCCGCAAACCTCGCACTAGCATTCAACTCAAGGTACGACAAACAATGGGTCTGTACAAACGACTACTACAGCGAACAACTGGCGAAGGCTGCCCACGTCTACCCTGAAATACCGTACATTTGCAGAAAGCAAAAAGCATTAGCATCGTTTCTATTTATCTTGGTCTTTGCCTGGGTCGTCACATTCACAGTAAGCATTGTCAGGGTCGTAGAGAAGGTTTCTTCCCACTCAGCAAGAGACTAGCCCATCTTCATATTCCACTCACTCTTTATAATCCATCCTGGGGCATCTCGCGCTATTACCCGGGGGACTTTTTTTTAAATCATCAGCAACTAATTTTTTGTTTTTAAGACCAAAAATCATATTTAACACACTAGTAGTGGTCCTTTTAATACACAGAACACAAGCAAGTATTAGGTATATAAGCCATTATCTAGCACTCACAGGACGGTCAAGGTTTCAGTTTTGAGTTATTGGAATTTTGGTTCTCTTGTTCCCCTATTTTTCAAGCTCAAAGGAACAACAGAGTCTTGGTTTTTGCATTTGAAGTTCGGGATCTCTTTACACTAGTTCCTGCTTTATTTTCGGGTCTGTACCGCAACTGGCCTGTTTTGTTAGTTTGGGATGTCTGAATCACTGCCCAGATCTGACGACTTGGAAGCTACGTGGCGCTTCATAGAGCCTGGGATCAACCAGATCTTGGGAAACGAAAACTCTATCCAGTCCACCAATTCGAATGATGTAGAAAATAGGGTCGATAAAGTTCTTTCCCCGACGATGTATATGGAGGTTTACACTGCGATCTACAACTACTGTGTGAACAAGAGCCGCTCGACTGGCCATTTCAATTCGGACAAGCCGGATAGCAATGGGTCTAACCAGGCGTCTATCCTTGTTGGTAGCGAGATTTATGAAAGATTGAAAAAATTTCTAAGGGACTACATATCCAATTTTGCTCAGGGTCCCGATGAGAGTTTCTTGAAGTTCTATGTGAGGCATTGGAAACGGTTTACCATTGGTGCAGTGTTCTTAAATCACACTTTTGACTATATGAACCGGTATTGGGTTCAGAAGGAGAGAAGCGATGGGAAGAGACACATCTTCGACGTGAACACCCTATGCCTTATGACGTGGAAGGAAGTGATGTTCGACCCCAACAATGTAAGCTTAGTGAATGCCATTTTGAACGAGATCACTTTGGAGAGAGATGGCCACTCGGTGCAAAGAAGCGATGTCACGACTGCGATCAAGTCGTTTGTGGCGTTGGGGATTGATCCACAGGACTTGAAGAAGTTGAATTTGAATGTTTATATTCAAGTCTTCGAAAAGCCTTTCCTAAAGAGGACCGAGGAGTATTACTCCAAGTTCTCTGCCGCGTTCTTGGCCAACAATTCTGTGACCGATTACATCTTTAAAGCCCATGAGATTATCCAAAGAGAGGAGAAAAACATGGCCATCTATTGGGATGATCATACAAGGAAACCCCTTTCTGAAACTTTAAACACTGTGTTGATTAAGAACCATATCGATGTCCTGGAGGCAGATTTCATTGCCTTATTGGACTCAAGAGACGAGGATAAAATCTCTGCCCTGTACGCGTTGATGCAAAGGGACTTCAATTTGTTACCCAAGTTGGCCAAAGCCTATGAGGATTACGTGAGGACTACTGGTGAACTCGAGGTGAAAAAATTGATTGAACATTACATATCGGTGTCAAAGAACAGCGAGAACAGGGCCAACAACAAGAGAATTAACATATCACCAACGAATATTTTGCCACCAAAGGAATATGTGAAGAAGTTGTTAGAAGTATATTCGTTATTCCGTAAGATAACAGATGATTGTTTCGTTAATGACACACTTTTTGCCAAAGCTTTAGACAATGCTTGTAAAGCTTACATTAATAATAATGAATTTGCATTGCCAATAGGCTCCTCGAAGACTGCTACTTCGAAGACTTCTGAAATGTTAGCTAAGTACAGCGACCAACTGTTGAAGAAGTCTACCAAGCCGGAAATCTCGGCTGACATGTCCATGGATGATATTATGACTATTTTCAAGTTTTTAAGTGATAAAGATGCCTTTGAGTCTCACTACCGTAGGCTGTTTGCAAAGAGATTGATTCACGGCACTTCCACAAGTGACGAGGACGAAGAGTCTATCATTCAAAGACTACAGAGCGAGAACAGTATGGAATACACGGGGAAAATCACCAAAATGTTCCAAGACGTAAGACTTTCCAAGGTCTTGGAAGAAGAGTTCGACGTTATGGTGAAAAAATCAGACGATTTCTCTAAAGAGACTTATTTTGAATTACAACCATTTGTCCTGGCAGAGAATATGTGGCCCTTCTCATATCAAGAAGTGGACTTCAAGCTACCAGAACCTTTGCAAAAATCGTACGAAAAATTGGAAGAAACGTACATCTCCAAACATAACGGGCGTATATTGAAATGGCTATGGCCATTGTGCCGTGGTGAACTGAGAGCCGATATAGGTAAAGCTGGCCGGGCTCCCTTCGTGTTCACGGTGACTGTGTTCCAAATGGCCATCCTGCTGCTTTATAACGACGCTGATGTGATCACTCTAGAGCATATCCAAGAGCAGACACATCTCACGATACAAAATATTGCTGCGGCGATAATCCCATTCATCAAGTTCAAGTTGATACAGCAGACCCCCCCGGGCCTTGATGCCTTGATCAAACCGGAGACACAGTTCAAACTGTCGCGCCCATACAAGGCCATCAAGACTAACATCAACTTCGCCTCGGGAGTCAAGAACGATGTCCTCAACATGTTGGAACAATCCAACCACAACGCAACGAACGGCAACGGCGCCTCGTTACAAAGCGAGGTGCAATTGACCGAGAGCGAGAAGATCGAGAGAGAGCTGAATGCAGAAAGACAGATCTTCTTAGAAGCCTGCATTGTGAGAATCATGAAGGCCAAGAGAAAACTACCTCACTCGATGTTGGTCAACGAATGCATAGCACAAGCACACCAACGGTTCAATGCAAAAGTTGTCATGATCAAGAGAGCCATCGACAGCCTAATACAAAAGGGCTACCTACAGAGAGGAGGCGATGGTGAATCATATACGTATCTAGCTTAAATATCCAACATACAGAGCATTACCACAATGGCCACTGGAACAATCACCGCTTTGGCGCAGTCACATGGTATGCGAGAACGAAATATTCCGGCTCAAATTCGGCTTCTCCCGACTGCCCCGGTGAGTCGTTCCGCAACAGAATGAGTGACCCAGTTCTGCACGGCCCACCATGCAAGTCACTCCGCCGAGCAAAGACAGCTCTATAGCCCGTGAGTCACTTCCACGTAGTATGTAGAGAGCAAAATGACAAGTGAAGTACATTTTACCACCGGAATTTCCTCTGGCTCATTTTTTTCACTTGCTCACTTGCCTGACCATTCCAGCCCACAGTGTTGGTGGTTCCCTTAGGTAAGAAAAAATGCTCGTAATCACACGAGTTCACTGATGGTGTGGGCTGTGGAAAATTTGTATATAAGTGCTTCCATTGCTGTAGTTTTCGTTTTACTCGTAGTTTCTTGTCTCTATGTATTTGGTAACTGACTCATTGAGTAATTCATCAAAGAGAGAGAGATCTTCTTAAGTTGGTGACAGAGAGACAATAGAATATGGCCGCTGATAACCAAGAATTTCAAAAAGTGCATGAGTCTGACTCTAACAAACCTATCCAGGCGAACCCATATGGGCCAAATCCTGCGGATTTCCTGTCGAATGTTAATAACTTCCAATTGATTGACTCGACGTTGAGAGAGGGTGAGCAGTTTGCTAACTCGTTCTTCTCCACGGAGAAGAAAATCGAGATTGCCAGGGCTCTGGACGACTTTGGTGTGGACTACATTGAGTTGACTTCGCCGGTTGCATCTGAGCAATCGCGGAAGGACTGTGAAGCCATCTGTAAACTAGGGTTGAAGGCCAAGATCTTGACCCACATTCGTTGCCACATGGATGACGCGAAAGTTGCCGTGGAGACAGGGGTTGACGGTGTCGATGTTGTGATCGGTACTTCTAAATTTTTGAGGCAGTACTCCCACGGGAAGGATATGAACTATATCGCCAAGAGTGCTATCGAAGTGATCGAGTTTGTGAAATCTAAAGGTATCGAGATCCGTTTCTCCTCCGAGGACTCCTTCAGAAGTGATTTGGTGGATCTACTGAACATTTACAAGACGGTGAGCAAAATCGGTGTTAACAGAGTCGGGATCGCCGACACTGTCGGCTGTGCCAACCCTCGTCAAGTGTACGAGTTGGTGAGGACGTTGAAGAGTGTTGTCTCATGTGACATCGAGTGCCATTTCCACAACGACACCGGGTGTGCCATCGCCAATGCGTACACTGCACTGGAAGGTGGTGCCAGATTGATCGATGTCTGTGTCCTTGGGATCGGTGAGCGTAACGGGATCACGCCCTTGGGTGGTCTGATGGCCAGGATGATCGTTGCATGTCCCGAATACGTTAAATCCAAATACAAACTGCACAAGATCAGAGACATAGAGAACTTGGTCGCCGACGCCGTCGAGGTCAACATCCCATTCAACAACCCAATCACCGGGTTCTGCGCATTCACCCACAAAGCAGGGATCCACGCCAAGGCCATCTTGGCCAACCCATCGACATACGAGATCCTGGACCCACACGACTTCGGTATGAAGAGATATATCCATTTCGCCAACAGGCTGACGGGTTGGAACGCCATCAAATCGAGAGTCGACCAATTGAACTTGAATCTGACAGACGACCAAGTGAAAGAGGTCACTTCCAAGATCAAGCAACTGGGAGACGTGAGACCGTTGAACATAGACGACGTCGACTCCATAATCAAAGATTTCCACACAGAACTAGCCACTCCGAGACTCGCACCTACTGCGACCTCCAACAAAGAGGAACCATTGGACATATCAGAAGAACCAAAGGCCAAGAGGGCGAAAGTCTCCAGCAGCTAGAATTTAAGTATCAGATATGTACATAGAACATAGGCGCCA
This sequence comes from Sungouiozyma intestinalis, assembly GCA_003708845.3. Taxonomy (NCBI): domain Eukaryota; kingdom Fungi; phylum Ascomycota; class Saccharomycetes; order Saccharomycetales; family Saccharomycetaceae; genus Sungouiozyma; species Sungouiozyma intestinalis. The sequence continues at coordinate 285,398 of PPOJ03000003.1, read as the reverse complement.
ACGCTGCACGCAGAACTGCCGCCCTTTAACATCGCTATACCAAGAAATAATGTAAAAATTAACACGCTAGAGGCTGGAGGTGGGGCTCATCGGATCTCGGGAAACTTCCAAACGCTTGCCTGATTAGGAAATATGCCCCCCGAACATCAACAAAACAGCGCGGGAGCCGCAGCGGGAGCCGCAGCGGGAGCGTGATTACCCAAGTCCGCGCAGAGAAAGACTTGCACGGAGAGCAGGGTGGAAAGCACCTTCGAGTCCTCGAGGCACGCTGGCACATCGCAGTGGAAGAGGCAGACTTCTACGCTATGCAGAGGAATCTATATAATATCGAAAAGATAGCCAGCGATGTAACAAAACAGGCAAACATTAAAATAACGGAATATAACGGAATATAAGTTGCGGAATTCATACCGTTAGGAATAGATAGCTGGTGACGAAAAGAGTGTTGGCTTTCTCTCCTGGTTCGATTCGATTGATGGGAAGGACGTTTATACGGAGTGTGTACGAGTTCTTGGTGGTTACATCGAGATTTCCGTTCAAACAGTTTTTATGAAGAGGAGGCTTAGGAGTTATAGCAAAGTGGAGCATGGTGTTCCTAGCCACCTAGCTACGCCTGAGGAACCCAGGCTGAATGTAGACGCGCGGGTGATGATGGAGGACACTGTAGGTCTTCGGACTATCCCACGTCTGAAAAGCCCCGAGGATATCGAGGCATCGACGTTCCGGTTGCTCGAGACGGTGAAGCATGGCGGGTTAGAAGCCACGAGCAGAGACGAGGTCGTCGGAGTGTTGGATGGGTCGTTGTCTGCGATGCAACATTGGAAATTACAAGCTCGTCTAAACGAGTGTCGGGCATCAAATTTGGTTCAGGAGCCTCACAGCAAGGTGAGTAAAAAGCTCCAGGAGCCAACAGATCCGTCTTGCGAGGACAAAGGTGTAGAACGACCCACACTGTTGCTGTCTGCCCCACCAGATTTTGGTACTAAGAGTACACCAAGGGCCCATTCGCCTAAATGGAAGGTCCTACCGGAGCGGATAGTGTTTGACTATAGTCCACCGGCAAGTAACGGCACAGATCGTGGCCGGTGGTTACGGGAACCCAAGAAGAGGGACTGTACGAAGACTGCGCACGAACAAGCGCCTGCCCGGGCGCTTCGACGCGGCAAGAGACGATCCTGAGCAGTGCTCGATCCAATACGACATCATTGTGCTTTAGTTTACTATTCTTTGTGATCCAATCACACAATTGTAACAATACATTAATACATTATCAACATCGGTGATTTTAAGAGAACCCAAACGGCGGAAAGCAATCATATGGCATTATAATGGGTAGCACCGCCCCCACTATACACACATACACATACACATATGTATATATATACTACACAGTGCAGACACTGTAGCTAATTATCTACTCTTTGTTCAACTTGCCTAGCAATTGCTTATGATACTCAGCCAAGGAGCCCATATCTGCCTGCTTGGCAGGCCAGCCGATCTTCAAACCACTGGCGTCGTCTCTCTTGGGGATCAAATGGAAATGAACGTGAGGAACTTCCTGGTGGGCAATTCTACCGTTGTTCTGCAAAACGTTGTACCCACTAGCACCGTCCCTGTCAGCAACATCCAAGCCCAACGCCTTGGCTAGCTTTTTGGTCACAGGCAACAGTTCGCTCAAATACTCATCTGGGATGTCATGCAATTTGGCACCATGGTATTTAGGAATCACCAAACAGTGGCCCTCACTAGTGGGCTGGATATCCAAAAACGAGTACGTCAATGGAGTCTCAATGAGCTTAAACGATGGGATTTCTCCCTTGATTATCTTGCAAAAGATACAAGCTGCGTCATGGATTGCTCCTGTGGACATTGCTATGAAAAAACTGTAGTGAGAAGAACTAGACGGTGATGGTGAAGCAAGGCACTCAACTGATCGGTGCGAAGGCGATTCTCAGTCAGTCTCTAAGAGGAAAGTCGTCCAGAGGTTGTTACGGTTTGTCACTGGGAAGTGCAAAGTAATGCCGTGCAGAATAATTTTGTATATAAACTGGGGGGCCCCAGTGGGGGATCTGAAGTAACCTCTATGGTCAGTGGTTCTTCTCCCAGAGGCGTAGTCCACGCTGTAGTGAATTGATCTACAAAAGAATGGCTCGTGGAGAGAGTGTGAGATTGAATAATGGGAACCATATGCCTGGCATTGCCATAATTGGCACTGGGACAAGGTGGTTTAAGAGGTCGGAGACAGAAGCTAACTTCTCGCAGGAGTTGGTGGACCAAGTAAAGCATGGCCTCTCGCTGCCCGGGATTGTTCACATCGATGCTGCCGAGGTGTACCAGACGTACCCTGAAGTTGGCGAGGCTCTTAGACAGAGCCAGAAGCCAAGAGACGAGATCTTTATTACTGACAAGTTCTCGACGGAATTGAAGCTGTCTGATTCACCTGTCCAGGCATTGGACAAGGCTTTGAAGAAAATGGGGCTGGAGTTTGTGGATTTGTACCTTTTACACAGCCCCTTCATTAACAAAGAGAAGAACGGGTTTGATTTGGAGACTGCTTGGAAGGATATGGAACAGATCCTGGCCTCTGGCAAGGCTAAGAACATCGGTGTGTCTAATTTTGCCATCACAGACTTACAACGCGTCATTAAGATCGCTAGTGTAAAGCCACAAGTGAATCAAATCGAGTATAATGCTTTCTTGCAGAACCAGACACCGGGGATCGTTAAATTCTGCCAGGACAACGAGATCCAATTAGAAGCCTACACTCCATTAGGGCCTTTGCAGAAAAAGACTGCTCTTAACGGTAAGGATGACCCATTTTATTCGCTTGTTACCGATTTATCCAAGAAATATAATAAGACCGAGGCCCAGATCCTGCTTCGTTGGGTGACACAGCGTGGGATTATCCCAGTGACAACGTCGTCGAAGCCCGAGAGAGTCAGCGAGGCCCAAAAGATTTTCGAGTTCGAATTGTCACCAACAGATGTCGATGAGATCACCAATGCAGGTTTGAAGCATGCTCCTGTAAGATTATACTGGAATGACCAGTACGATAAGTTTAACAGCGAGTCTCAAACCTCTCATTGAATAGCTTTTTATACTTGGCTTCAAATATACAGTGTACATACGTTATTATAAAATGATTGGGAATCGTAAAGCTTTCATCCGGTGTATGGAGGAGGTGGTCCAACTTGCGTCTTGAAATCCACTGGGTGTGCATCCTCAAGGGCTCGAGCTGTAGGAAGAGCCTCGTCTTCGACTAAAGGCACTCTCTCGATGTCTCTATCCGTTGTTGCATTCCTATTCCTGTCCATCCAACCTTGCTGGTAGAAATATACGTACTCAGAGTCTCTCCGTAGAGGGCTGGTAATGGATATGTAGTATATAGCATGTACCAAACCGGGCAAATACCCCATCATCGTTAAAAGGATGTTGAGAAGCAAATCTGAAGACCAAAGCCCCGACCTAAAAATCACTGCCATCGGGGGGAACGCGATGGCAGCTATGTAAAGCACCACATCCGATACCGTACAGCAGCAACAAAAGACACACATGGCTGTTTACAGATGTATTGTACTTTTGTGCGTGGTTGAAACTATGGGGTAAGAGGTAAGAACTTATTAAGAAGGTATTATTAATTAAAGATGGCTTATACAATTTAGTACTCAAGATGACGACCTAATTAACCCCGTTTGATGGTGTGCTGAATCTTTTGAGTCTCTATCATGTGGCAGGTATGAGAGTATGAGCCTTGCTGGTTATTTAACTTGTCATAGTGCACTGTTTTGCGGGTTTCTAAGGAGCCTTTTTTCCCGTACAGTAAAATGTGCGTGTATTGGTACATGCACATGTAGTAGGGACATGTTCCTCAGATGATTAGCTGAGCAACGGAACCGTTAGACAGGTAATATATATGTGGTTATCATAGTGGTCTGAATCAAAGTCTGTTCTTTGGAGATAATATTTGTAGCGCCATTGGCCGGATCTGCTGGCTTTACCGACTCCAACTATATCCATACATTAAAACAAGCAGAGTCATATAGGGACAGTATCCTTAACACTACCATTTATACTTCAATTTCTAACGGTGAAGAACCAACTCCAATAGCAAGTGTTTCTCAAATGCTTACAAGCTGCAAGCAAACAATTACCGAATGCCACTTCAGACCCTATGGCAAAGAAGATGTGGTACACGATCTCGTTTTAGAATGAAGAATATCCACTTTGGCCTGTGTAACACCCATGGGTTTAGCCTGTAGACCCACTCAACCAGATCATCTATACTTTTCCAAAAAGTCAATAAAAAGTAGGTCTCTTGGCCCAGTTGGTTAAGGCACCGTGCTAATAACGCGGGGATCAGCGGTTCGATCCCGCTAGAGACCATATTTTTTGCAATTCTTTTAATTGCACTTGAAACAGTGCCAGGAAGGCTTCATGTGAGCGTTATAGATTTGGATTAGTACACCAGTGGTTCCACTACAATGGCCCAATGAAAGATGTCTTGTCGACACCTTTGTCCCAAGTTTATTTTTTTGTAGCGTTCTTCAGCGCCAGCTTCAAACCGAACCAATGTATATGTACTGCTTTAGAAGATACTAGATGTTACATACGATTACTAAACCGAGTCTCGTGAGTTATGCCTTGGGGTATGCAAATTGATTTAAACAACAGGTTCACCTTTTCATTCGTAGGACACCGCTTCTGAAAGGTTTGTACTGGTTATGGTTTTTGTAACCACTTGACGGGTTCCGTGAGTCTCTATAATGGTTTTGGTCAAACCTTGACCTCTGCATAGAGTTCGACACTTGCTCGGCCTCGAGGCCATTTGACCGTGGGAAATCCAAACCTCGACGGTTTGGATTTGTCGGTTGTAAAGTCTTACCCTTTGACACGGGCTCCGGGTTCTTGTGTGTTGACTTGTTCCTCTTTCTCTTCTTGTTTGCACTTTGACGGCGGGGCTGTTGTTCTGCGTAATCGTCATCGTACAACGATTCGTCGTACTCGTAGTCATTATAGTTGAATGCGCCGGCCTCTTGGTGAATATTTTCGTAGTAATGCTCCTTGGCGTCATACGAAAGATTCTCGCCCGAGAAGGCACTACCGTCATCGTTAGGGACCCTTGACGACCGTCTCTTCCTACAATCGTCGCCGAAATGTCCCGATAACCCACAGTTGTAACAAAAAATCTCGTTAAAGGGCAGTTTTAAAGCACCTTTCTTAGGCGTACGTTCTTGTTCATCCTTCAACAGGTACACTCTCCATATACTGGGGCAACGGTCTCTTGCGTGTTTCTTGCTGTTACATATGGTGCAGTACACTTTCTTCCATTTCTGTGGACATTGCGACCTGAAATGTCCGTTCTCGTTACAGTTTGCACACTTGATAGCTTTGGGACAATGCTGGGAGTAGTGGCTATCCATCACACCGCAGTAAGAGCATATCACATGCGGACAGTTCCTCTTCAGATGGCCCCGTTGCGAGCAATTATTACATTTCGGAATCGCCTCCTTGACGGCATCATTATCCTCATGGGAGTCCAGCCCAAAATACCTTCCTTGGCCCCTCATACTACGCAACAGCTCGGGGTCCGGGTCCACATTCTCAATAGATGGAGCCGCAATTTTCGTAGACTCTTTGGACTGGTGCTTGGAATCCTCAACGACAAAGGGCAAAGTGTCCTGAGTTTCTACCTCTGGAACAACAGACATACCAACTTGCTATACTCAGCTCACAAAAGACAAAAGCGAGAGGCCCAAAGGTCAACTCTTCATGGCTTCACGTCTCTTCGATGAGCCGACTGAAAAATCATAAACCACGTTTTCGTTTCTTGCTTTGAAAATTTTTGTCAAAGAACAGCTCAGTCAAAGATACAGGATTGTAAACTACAATTGAGGTGTCTAGCGTGTCGAAAGTGTAGCATTGCGTAGCGGCGTTGGAAAGTATGAGTGCAGAAGTAGTGGAAAAAGTGCAGAAGCTGTCTGTTGAGGACAAGAAGAAGGCTCCTAAGGCCAAAGTGAAGAAGGAAAAGCCTTCGTTGTATTTGACGCCAGAACCTGCTTTCATCGATGAAAGGATCCAATTGTTCGAGGCCTTGAAGAAGAAGTACGACGAGGAGGTGGCTGCTAAGGGCCGTGTCCCATTGAAGGTTGTTTTGAAGGACGGTGCCGTGAAGGAAGCTACCGCTTGGGAAACGAGTCCCATGGACATTGCGAAGCAGATCTCGAAGTCGTTGCCCGACAGACTTTGTATTGCAAAAGTGAACGGTGAGCTTTGGGATTTGGAGAGACCTCTTGAAGGCGACGGGTCCGAGGAAGTCAAATTGGAGTTGTTAGACTTCGAAGCCGAGGAAGGTAAGAAAGTGTTCTGGCACTCTTCTGCCCATGTGTTGGGTGAGGCTTGTGAGTGTAACCTTGGTGCTCACATCTGTTTTGGCCCACCTACTGACGATGGGTTTTTCTACGATTTTGGTATCAAAGATTCACTAAAGGGCACTCCAGAGGGCCAAGAGGAGAGAACTGTGTCTCAAGCGGACTTCCCAAACTTGGAAGGTGTTGCCAAGAATGTTATCAAGGAGAAGCAGAAGTTTGAAAGATTATTGATGACCAAAGAGGAATTGTTGAAGATGTTCCATTATTCCAAATATAAGACTTATTTGGTGCAAACAAAGATCCCAGATGGCGGCTCTTCGACAGTGTACCGTTGTGGTAAATTGATTGACTTGTGTATGGGCCCTCACATTCCTCACACTGGTCGTATTAAAGCTTTCAAGATCTTGAAAAACTCTTCGTCTTACTTCTTAGGTGATGCCAACAACGAGTCCCTACAAAGAGTCTACGGTGTCTCCTTCCCAGACAAGAAACTGATGGATGCCCATTTGAAATTCTTGGCCGAAGCTCAATTGAGAGACCACAGAAGAATTGGGAAAGAACAAGAACTGTTCATGTTCAATGAAATGTCTCCAGGTTCTGCATTCTGGTTACCTCATGGTACCAGAATCTACAACACTTTGGTTTCTTTGATGAAGACTGAGTACCACAAGAGAGGCTACGAAGAAGTGATCACCCCAAATATGTACAACTCCAAATTATGGGAGACTTCGGGCCATTGGGCTAATTACAAGGAAAACATGTTCACGTTTGAAGTCGAGAAGGAGAATTTCGGCTTGAAACCAATGAACTGTCCAGGTCATTGTCTAATGTTCAAGTCTAGAGAACGTTCGTACAGAGAACTACCATGGAGAGTCGCCGATTTCGGTGTCATCCACAGAAACGAGTTCTCTGGTGCTTTGTCTGGGTTGACCAGAGTGAGAAGATTCCAACAGGATGATGCTCATATCTTCTGTACCCAGGATCAAATCGAACAAGAAATTGAAAACATCTTTGATTTCTTGAAATTCGTGTACGGTGTATTCGGATTCGAGTTCAAGATGGAACTATCCACCAGACCTGAAAAGTATGTCGGTGAGATTGAAACTTGGAACGCTGCTGAAAGCAAATTGGAATCCGCTTTAAGAAAATGGGGTGGTGATTGGGAAATCAATGCTGGTGACGGTGCTTTCTACGGTCCAAAGATTGATATTATGATCTCAGATGCTTTGAGAAGATGGCATCAATGTGCTACTATCCAATTGGATTTCCAATTGCCAAACAGATTCGCTTTAGAATTCAAGGCTAAGGAAAATGACACCGCCAAGGAGAATTACGAAAGACCAGTCATGATCCACCGTGCTATCCTAGGGTCCGTGGAGAGAATGACTGCCATCTTGACCGAACATTTCGCTGGTAAATGGCCATTCTGGTTATCTCCACGTCAAGTCCTTGTTGTCCCAGTCGGTGTGAAATACCAGGACTACGCCCAAGAGGTGCGTGACAAGTTACACCATGCCGGTTTCTACGCTGACGTTGATCTTTCAGGTAACACTTTACAAAAGAAGGTGAGAACCGGTCAACTACTGAAGTACAACTTCATCTTCATTGTTGGTGAACAAGAAGTGACAGAAAACTCTGTCAATATCAGAAACAGAGATATTATGGAACAGCAAGGTAAGAATGCCACTGTTGAGGTAAAGACCGTCATTGAACAGTTATTGAAATTGAAAGAAGAGAAAAGAAACGACAACATGTTGGAATAAACAAGCACAAGAGCTTGTATTCCCAACGTAGAGGAGGACAAGGTGGAGGTAAAGAAAAATTTTGTTATAGACACGCTGCCTTCTCTGGATGTCGAGTTAATAAAAGTGTATAGATAATATAGTCTGTTTCAATTTGATAACTTTATTTAGAATGTCTCAACGAGACATAGCAAAGCTGGTAAAAGATTTGATTAAGGATTTCGTTCCTTGGCGATGAGCCTGTCAAACTCTTCTTGCGAGGGAGTGTTGATTGTATACGGCTCAGGATCATCTTGTGGTAAATCCAAGTCTAGGAGATTATCATCCAGGGGGTCATCTATATCGTCTTCGTTCTTAGACCGTTCTGAGGAGCCATTGCCTCTAATTCTATCCCAAGTTGTACCAGCAACTTGTCCAGATCTAGCCTCGCCATTAGGACCATTTTCTTCAATGGACTCCGAGGCGCGCTTCTTCTGTTCCCCAGAATACAGATTGAACGGATCTCTACTGCGGAAGACAGGCGAGACGGGCTTTTCGCCTTGCCGCAACTGTTCTAATTTCATCTTTGGATCCGGGAACCTCTTAGAATCATCCAGATGAGTCATATAGAAATACGATGCCCATCTGAAGCTGCCGCCATTTTTTAGTAACGTCATCATCTCATACTGTCTTGCCTGTGGAGATGAGCCACTGGAATCATTTTCCGAAAACGCACTCCGGCTGGCAAACTTTCCATCGGGATCTAACTTTTGCAATTGAGATTGGTATGCTCGTTCACCGGCTAATGACGAACCACACATAAACCCAAATAACCCGAGAAAGAAGTTCTTCCCAAACTTCTTGATCCGAAGATTACGGTACCTATAGTAATGTAATGCCACTGGGCTTAAGAATAGCGCCCCAAACCCAATCCACCCACCAATACCTTGAGACCGTGCAATGGTACCGTATGCATTTGACAGCTCTAACCGATCTTGAGAATCAAGCACACTGTCCTTAGCATAGAAGTTTTCAGCAGCCTTATACGCAACATTAAACCAAGGTTTAGAGAACTTTTCGGGCAGCCCCGTGGTGTCTAATTGACTATTATCACTATCACTACCGTTCTCCATGTCTAACCGCCAGCAACAGGGTATTACCGGAAACTATAGCTAGCCTTGAGGTGCGAACTCATCGGGTCTGGGTTAAGGACTTGACCGATTCATCCCTCAAAGATAACCAGGGCTTGAAGTTAGGTCTACACAGGGTTAGCAAATTAGGGCAAATTAGGGTTTATATATAGGGCATTCTAGGGTATGCGTATAGGGCTTTGTAAATAGTTTGGGATTAAATTTGCTGCTCCAGTGGTATTACAGATCAAGTCTACCAACACACTCACCACGCATTGAAATCCAATCCCTGAGAGCATTGCAAGAAGAAGAAGCAACAAGGTGTTAGGAGAATGGATTTTTTCTCAGTAAAGCAAAATTTCTACCATGGAAATTACTCAGAAACGTTAAAGGAACTAGCGAAATTCAACAAGACAGAAGACGACACGTTGGCGTTTTACAAGTTGAAGAGTCAATTGGCTCTTGGGCAGCACTCTCCGAACTCTGTTGACTCGAAAATTGGGTCTGTGTTTGACTCCTATGTGAAATTTTTAAGTGATAGAGACATTTCTTCTTTGGAAAAGTTGGTCCCATTAGAGAGGGACACTTCGTTATATTTACTTGAGTTGTTAGCATCGGCTCAAGCAATTGCGGGCGATTACGATGGTAGTTTGAAGACTTGTGAGTTTGGAATAGATTCTGGCGCTGACCTTGGCCTAGTCGAGCTATTGCTGTTAGCTGTGCAAGTATCCCTTCTAAATGGCAAAGTCGCTGGGGCTCAATCGCTGTTTGATAATTTCAACGAGTCCTTTGGGGATAAGATTACGAGTGAGGATGAGATTATCCTTAATCTAACCGAGTCTTATTTGAAATTTGCCTCAAATAAAGATACCACGAGTTCAAATTTCTACTATTACGAAGAATTGGCTCAGTCGTTCCCAACTTGGAAGACCCAATTGGGGCTATTGGCGCTTCATTTACAACAAGGGAACGTGGTAGAAGCTCAGGGGATAGTGGATCTATTGAATTCAGAGTTTTATTCTGTGAATATGGAAGCTGATAGCAAATATTATAAACCTCAGTTGTTAGCTAATTCGATAACTTTGGGTATCATGCAAGGTTTGCCTGCTGTTGAAATTAAACAATTTAGAGCGCAGTTAGCTGAGTTGGACCCTGAGCATGCTCTTTTGAAGAACGAAAAGGCAATTAATGATAAGTTCGATACTATTGTCTCAAAATATAAGTAAGACACCCCCATCTGGGTACATATACGTTATATCATCATATATGCTTTCGTACTATGGATTGTAAGAAGTATGGCAATATTGTAAATTACACGTCAAGGAGTTTTCAACTCATTACATTATTCAAATTTAATATCTTCAAGTGTAGTATATAATTTCTATACACTATTGCAAAGTTTCAAAATCTAAGTTTTCAGTTACTTTGAATGGTTTTGGTAATGGTGCATTGACATCTTTACTTTGTCTTACAGTTTCAATTATTTCTATGGTCTCTTCAGGCTTCCCATCTCTTACGATTACCACGCCTAACGCGCACTTGCTCTTACGAACAGGGGTGAATCTCCCATCTTTAACAAACGAAACATATCTCGTCTGGTGAGGCAGAATCCTGGTCATGTTCTGAATTTTATACGGAGTGGCAGAATGCTTATTCTTCAAGTATTCCACCTCATCATTAGTTGTCTCAGCCTGTTTGGAGTCCTTTTCCTCCTCAACTTTTTTGGCTGGCTCGTCATCTTTATCTTTCTTGGATTTCTTAGCTCTGACTTTAGCTCTTGCAGTAGTCGAAAGAACTGCGGTGACGACTCTGTCGACATCCTTCTTGGACTCTTCTTCAAACATCTTTGGATAATCAAAGACACCTTCTTGACTGTAACAGTTTAGATCAAATTTAGGAATGGATAAATCTTTACCCAAAACACCAACCACTGTGGTTGGTGTGAATGAAAGAGAAAGGAAGTGCGATAGAGGATACCAGTACCAGAATTGTGAGAACATCATTAGACCAACCATGGATTTCGTGTCTAGCGTACCGGTTTCAGGATTTTGTAATTGTATAGTGACGTTTCTACCACCTGCATTCATTATACCTTGAGCAACGCAAGCACCAAATTTGGCAAGACCTTCCTGGTGTTTGTTGCTTATCACGCTCAACAAATTCTTGTTAAGATCAGCTACCTTAGGGTGTGTCTTTTCAGTTTGCTGTATCAAGATCATTGATAGAGCCAACATAGCGGATTGACGGACGAAGTCAACAGGATCCTTAGTCAAAGGTTCCAATACATCAATCGCATCATCCAGAGCCTTCCCGGCACATGCAATACCAAGAGCAAAAGCAGTACCACAACGAACATGAGGGTTATGAGATTTCGATAGCAAGTCAACAATTCTTGGCAGAGTAGTATAGTCGTTACAAAGAACGAAACCTAACGAGGTCACGGCTGCCCTTCTAGCATCGTCATTGGAATCAGAAACTGCAATATGCAATAGCTTCTTGACTGCCTTGTTATTACTTGTACCAGCATAAGCTAGGGCAATAGAATATGCACCACCGTAACGAAGTAAGGCGTCTTCACTCTTTAACATTTTGTCTATCAAAGAGTCAGCTTCATTTTGACGACCATAGTTCACCAGTGACAAAGCCACAGCTAGCCCACGAGTAATATTACCATGCTTTGTTTCCTGAGCATATGAAAACATGCTTTCTGTTATATCTTCATCTCCGGAGCCAAGCATTGTCAACCCAATACCAAGGGCAGCAGCTTCTCCTGAGGTAGCGGAGTCATTATATAGCACTTCTTTCAAGCACTCTGTTACTTCGACATCACCACTCCCCATTGCAGCTAAACCTATACCCAAGGATGCACCATGTAGTAAGACATCTACATCCTCATCATTCGTCTTTGAACTGTTTTCAATGATGTGGTTCTTCAAATAATCAAGGATATCAGACCCAAATCCTGCATAGATCAAACCCAACCCGTATAAAGAACCACCTTTGATATAACGAGAAGAGGCACGACTTCCAGGTAAATATGGGCCCATGACTTTTTGGCCGTCCACCAAATTCCCCTTATGGATGACACCGAGAGATGCAGTTGCAGTGAACTTTGCCCAATTTTGAGCTTTACCTAACCATGACAAGTTAGCCTTGATAAATGAATTATCGGTAGTACCTGCGTGCATGAAACCGTTAGAGACACTAACAGCTGTGTGAAACAAAGAAAACTTCCCATCTAAGGATGATTTAGCTTTGTTTAATAGACCAGTGTCGATGTTTTTACTGTTCAATAAGAAGGTGTTGTTAATATCTGAGGTCGGTATTCCTGATAAAATTGTAAGAACTTGAGCGTCATAATCTATTTTGCTCAACTCTGCAATGAGACCGGTGAGTAAGTTTTGAGATGCACCTTGGATCAAATCAAATGCAATTTGGTAAGCATAATCCATCTTGTCCTGTCTTTCCAACAATTCAAATAACTGGACTGCGTACTTGTAGTCATTTATATTCACTACGACTTTTGCGATAGTAAAATAATCAGTATTTTCCAAGTCAAACAATATGTTCAATAGTAATTTCATAATATCGCCTCTGTAAGACATTCTCGATATCGTAGTTGGTGCGAGAGATAAGATATAACTGACAAGTTTCAATACGTTATTCTCCGTGTTGTCATCAATGCGGGACTTCAGTATGTTTTCCACTATGTCTAATCTATAACCTTCCAAGGCAATCCCCAATGCCAATTTGTGTTCAGAAGAGTTAACACATTTAGCTAACATCCTTTCAAAGATATCTTTCAATTTGTTATTGAATTCATTTTCTGATTGGCTATCCTCGAAAGAGTGCTTTAGGTACCTTTTCTCAGATAGAACAATGTACATCTCAATACTCTTAGAGACAATTGTCTCTACAAACTGACTCTTTTCATCGATATCAAAGTTCTCGCCGGCTGCCAGGGCAAACTTCACGGCTTGTTCGTATTCACCAAGATTGTAGTACACTTTAGATGCAATCAACGCCGCCATGTTACGGTCAGCAAACTTAACGTCATCGTAAAGCGCTTCAATCTCAGGCAAATTATTCGATACTTCAGGCCATTCCTGGTCTACAATATCGTAGATGGAGGCTAAAGCGTACGATTTCACACTATCATCGCGCTCTTTCAGCAATGCCAGTAATGGTGACGCAGAAGTTACAGACATTATCCTTGAATCACTTATCTCTAAACGAAAGCTCCCTAAATAATGGTTATTAATTCACAAATCCAAAACTTCCAAAACTTAACGCCAAGGGGACAGAGAATACAAAAAAATTGATTATTACAGTCTCCTATGCGTTTAAGTACCAAGTGTTCAATGATTCGAATCGAACTTGAAACGGCAACGGATACTTCAGTGGCGAAATCGGGGTTGGCAACATCTTTTGCCACCGTATTTATAAATGAATTGTTTTAATTAAATATCGAAAAACTGATTATTTAGATATGTTACCCGGGATGGATCATTATACCATCCAAGTCCCACTACAGGTCCACCAGCGTTGGTACTCAATGGGTGGATATTGGATGTGTCCATGGGGCTAATGTTATAGTGATGGGTTATCAAATCTTGCTTTTGGAAATACCGCTAGGTTAACACTGTGATTTTATTTTCCTATGGAGTGGGATATGCGTTCTTCAAGTTGGTATTGTACAATCGTAAAGCACTGTGACTTTAATCTCTTCAGTGTGTGTCAATATTGGCTATCGTCAATTGCGTCTAGGTGAAGCTTAGTCTTTGTGGAAATGGAGGCCCATAGGTCCTTGAGTTGCGTCACTAAAGTTGGGTTTGTCATTGCGGCAAACTTGATGGCCGTTCTGCACCAATCAATTGAGATCTGTTGTTCACCGCTCATCAGGCTTGTTATCCCATTATTCCAGCAGAGCATCGCAATTGCTTCCATATCTTGTTTGATGAGCTGCTTATTTTCTTCATTGCGTTCGATTCCTAGTTCAAGGGCCTTTAGGGTCTTTGCGACTATTTGTTGATCTTTTGCACTATCATCATTCGTCGTTTCGTGTTCTAGTAAGGTTCTAAGCCAAAAGCAAATGAGTGAATCATCTATATTTTGAGCTTCCAGGTTATGGTTCAATAGCGACCGCAGAATTGTTTTCAACAAACCTTTCGGGAACCCAGTCATTAACAGTACGGTATTGGCCAATACTGTATTGAATTCAGGGTCATTATAGCTTTGGATTCTCTTAATAAATGAGGTTATTTGTACCACATCTCTGCCCATTAAAACTGATTTGAAATGGACTTCGATGGCGCTAATTAGACACTCATGGAGTCTTATTCTTTGTTCTTCATCAAGAGTGCCGAATTCAGTGTCACATTGTAATGATTCAATTTCACCAATGATTAGAGACATTGAATTCTGTACTGTCTCTAATGAGTGCTTTGCCTCGATTTTGTCAGTTTCGAATGTAGATTCGTCATTATCTAAAAGGACCATTATTTTCAGTATGCGACACCTTAGATCCCAGTATTTGTAATGGTACATTTTTTTAAACGTGAACTCATGATATGGTATCATTTCCGTGAAAGAAGTAGCGATTTCAAGCCATTTCCCAAGGTTTTGAAATTCTTTTTGATTCTGTAGCTTAAGAGCCATATTATGTGCTGTTGATGCAAACCATTCAATTTCATCTATATTTATAGAATAATCGTGCATATCGGCTGGAGTTTCATCATAGTGACTAACAGCTTTCAACTTGTGAGCATGTTCAAAAGATTTCTCTAAGAGTTCATATATCGCATCCAAGTAATAGGCCCTCTTTTTAACATCATTGGAAATATCGGCATCACTAACTTCTAAGAGTTTGATAATCAGTTGGATGGTATGCCTCGTCAAAGTAAGTAATGGTAAGGAATATAAGCTTGCAGAGTGATCACCTGTCAACTTTGTGGTTTGAAAACTGGTGTCCAACCGCTCAAATAATATGCGAATTCCTTCCAGCATGATTCTTTCATTGTCTTTGCACGCAGATAGCGACACACCCAAACAATCTAGTGATTTTGGACTGTTTGAGTTAGCAATTGTTTTTAGGCATTTAAGTGTTTCCTTTTCCCGTCCCATTGACAGATAATATTTGACCATAATCAACTGCGTCAATGGATTTTCCTTATGAACCTGTTTCATTCGAGAATATAATTCACAAATCATGGAACTATCATTTAAGTTTACATGACAATTCAGTAGCGCTCTTTCAATTTTATCTGTTTCATTGTAGCCGCTACTGAGCACGTTTGACAACGCCAACTGATAATATTTTTTAGAATCTTCCCATTTCTTATGTTTCTCTAATTTCTTACCAGCGTTCCAAAGTAAAGTAATAACGCAAGAGACAACATTAGTTGAAAGTGGCTTGACAATATATCTTTGAATCTTTACCAAAAAATCTTCCAATGACAAAATGATTTCGTTGTCATTCACGACAGATGATTGAGTGATGATGAAAACCCTAGAGATAATCAACTTTTCGACAAGCCTTAA
The DNA here is from genome assembly GCA_003708845.3 of Sungouiozyma intestinalis. Classification (NCBI taxonomy): domain Eukaryota; kingdom Fungi; phylum Ascomycota; class Saccharomycetes; order Saccharomycetales; family Saccharomycetaceae; genus Sungouiozyma; species Sungouiozyma intestinalis. The sequence goes on along the minus strand of PPOJ03000003.1, from coordinate 269,639 downwards.
ATTCTTTTCAGGGTCTAATTTCACGAAAAGTACATACTCCAAACAACTCAGAGCTTTATTGATATTTCTTGTGGCAAGTTCATTCAAACAACCCAAGATCGATTTAAAATTGGATATAATATCGACCATGTCAACCATGGCAGTAATTGTATCCTGCATTAGAGACGAGACATTGTCAGCATTTTTGTCGCTCTTCAGGAAGGATAGAATCACTAGGTAGGTATCCATTTTCTTGGGGAAATTATTTCTTAAAGTGTCTGTAATTCTCTCGAGCTCTAAATAATTTTTGTCAACTGATTCTCTAATGAGAGTATAGCATAATAAAGAGAGACTAGAAAACATCATGTTGTTATATTCATAGTGATCTGATAAATGCTCTAGTGGCAATTGTAAGTAGCTTAGACCTTGTCTGAGTAAAAGAATCGCATTTGCAATATTCGAGTCATTTTCTCCATTAGTCAAATTCAAAGATGCATTATAGGACATTCTGGCCAACTCAATCACTAGGTCTACATTCACCAAATGGCAATTGTTTTGCAAATTAATCTTTGAAGAATATAGTTTTGCCGTCTCGATATCATCCTGCATTAAAAAAATTTGGAAATTTGCCATATTGAATTGTATCTTTAATGGGAAAATTAAGGCAACGCCTATGGAGAGACTTTGTTCCATTTCGTTTAAATGGTTTAGATAAACCTGTCCAAACTCTTGTATCTCGCTTGGGAACCCCCCTATATCTAAAAACGAAGGTTGTTCAGAGTAATTTTTTAACAAAGATACTATACAATTAAATGTCCTTATTAATCTGGTTGCATCAGGTTGTATACTTTCAACAATGGAAAGCAACAAGATATTCCAAAATTTACATTTGCAAAGGCACTGGATAGATACTTCACTCTGTTCTAATTTATTTTGTTCAGACTTCATTAGAATACTTAAAGAGTTCCAAAGACTGATAGCAGTGTTCTCTATTCTATCTAATACTGGGTTCGTAGAAACCATCTTTTGGTCTCTAATATTTTGCAAAAAACTCTTAGAGTCACTCAATAAATGATCAATTTGCGGACCAAGTATCTCATATTCAAAATTCCCAAGCGCCACGTTAACCCTGTCACATTCATCACAGAAACCAAGCAATTTGCTTTCCAAATCCTCTTCTTCAATACTCATTCCACAAAGTGTCGTAGTAGTTCAAATGATTTCTCTCCTACTACCTATAAAAGCCCTTTATTACGATGGGCATTCACTTGTGGTGGGAAAGTGGTAAAAACAAGATTAGCCGCTCAGCATTTTATTTATACAAGAAAATCCGGTCACGTGGTTTTAACCCATTCGCGGCCAGCCAAAGGACTGCCAGCTTCCGGTAATTGACGACCAGCCAACAATGACGAGAAACGGAATATATTCAATTGAAGATAGTATTTAATGTACAGAGTGGTATGCTCAAACAGACGGGGCATACATGATCGCGATGATCATACCGAATGTTTTTTTTTCTTTTTCAGTATAGTGCTATATGTCCGCTTGCTAAGCTCGGTCATAAAATTCTGTCATTTTGCTAGTAGCAGGGATAGAAGTGCTGGACGGGATTGTCTTGAAGTTATCAGTATATGATAGATCGTCGCCGACAGTGCTGATATTGCTATCCAGATCGTTGTGTTCGTGCCTTCTTGTCAGGTAATTTATTGACGAGTCCAAATGGTAGTAGTCAAAATGTTCCAATGGGGGTGTCATTTCTTTCGTATCACTTAATCTTCCAAGATTTGTATTGGACCTCGTCAACACGTAACTACTATCGAAAGCATTGGCACGGTGCGAGGGGGAGTCTAGGTGCTCGTTATCCATTGACTCCATATAATTTGATTGTGAACCCTCATCGTCAGTATTCATGGATGGCAAGCAAACTTCTTTGTCAATATTCAACAACTTCATCTTATCTTTAAGGGTCATGGGAGGCGAATTTGGCAGGTCAGGGCACGGGGGAGATCGTGGTGTCCTGGTATCACCACTACTTAAGCCCATCTGCGTCACATCAAGAACACTGGACGAAGAATTTTTACTGCTGGCTTTATTTTTCAGATGTGCTTTACTCAATTGAGCTGCTGCTAAGGAATTGATAAGATTCATTGAGTAGAGCTGTCTCTTACTAGAACCTTTCACCCTGGTGCCCTCGATGCCATCCTTGGTTGCCGTGGTAGATAGGCCTGATGCCATCGAGCATTTCGATAAAGATCTAGATAACAAACTCGCCTCGTTGGGACCTTGCAAGTTCTGCTCTTCTGGTGCATCCCTCAAGCTGCTATTCAAATTAGACACCTCAGTAGAAGCAACGGAGCTAGCAGATTCCGACATTAAGACTGTAGTTTCAATCTTGAACAAGCTGGAAATCTCAAAAGACAAAAGATACTAGCAGCCCAATGTCCTTATATTAGAACTGCACAAAAGGTACTGTACTATTCTTCAGATTCCAAATAAGTAGAGGAATGATGGTACGTGCTCGAGGACGCTACATCTGACCTTCACAGAGCACCATCAGTCCCATCTCCCATTGATTGGCAAGCAAATCGTGGAAAATCCTGAATGTTTCAAGGCTGTTGTAATTTCCTAAACTGGTAATATTAAATAGGGTAACTTTTCAGTTAATTTCAAGCCGGGTAACAGAAGAGTTCGGCGGCTATTTGGTTTTCCTGAAGTATAAATAGCGCGGTGTTACAGTGTGCCTTGACCACTCGTCTTCTTGCCACTCCCGAGTATACAGTTTGTTCTACGCCGGTACGTTTGCTGCTGCGTTTGCTATATATTCAAAATGTCGACAAACCAGATGTTGCTCACCAAGACTAAGCCCGAAGTGGCAACTTCTTTCACTACGGAACAATCACAGAAATTAGTGCAGACGATGTTGACCATGTCTTTTGGCTGTCTAGCATTCTTAAGAGGGCTGTTTCCCGACGACGACTTCCTGGACCAAAGATTTGTGCCCGAAAAAGTGGATAAGAACTATAAGAAGGACCAAGCCGACAAGTCGACTCAAAGTTCTATAAAGATAAAGACTTTGCAAAAAGGTAAATCGACTGAAGTGGACACATTATTGGACTGGCTTGAAAATGGGGCTTTCCAAGCCATTAGACTCAAATATTTGAAAGTTATGAACTTGGGTATTTTCCTTGATGAAAATAACCCGACAGATTTGGTCGAAAATTATATATTCACTTTCGATTACGATTCGTCCAATAACGTCAGTATGCAGATCAGTAAAGACAGATACGATGAGGGTTCGAAAGCTATCACTCTGCTGGACTCCAGAAAATTGGCGCAGCAAATTATGAGAAGATTTATAATTATTACCCAATCTCTTGAGCCTTTACCACAAAAGAAATTTCTAAACATGAAACTCATGTTCAATGAAAACGTTATACCAAATTACCAACCCATCAATTTTAGAGACGCAACTTTTGAAAAGAGAGCGACTATTAAATTGCACAGCTCTGCGATCAACCAGGACTCCTTTTCCGTTGGAGCCCTAGATACAGGGTTCCATAATTTGGATTTGAAAGTGTTGTCAAGCCTTGATGGAACCAACTCTGACAATTTTATTGAGGTAGATCCGTTTGAGATAGCATTGAACGATGGCGATAAAGCAAAAATGTCATCAGTTGATACACAAACAACAAATATGTTAGATGCAATGTTAGAAACGTCTGCATCAAGTATTCAACCCACACAAGCGGTTATCCCGAGCAGATCAGTTAACATTACAAGGACCAACTTGGAATGTGATTGTGGTATATCCGTTCCTTCTGGTTGTACATCTTTCAAAACGTGTAAAAATTGTGGTAGGAATGTGCATGGAATATGCTACGGTAACTTTCGGAGTACCCATCTAATGTGCATGACGTGTGTTTATGGGGAAGGCTTTGAGTTTTTACAAGATAAGAATCACTTCAAAGATCTGACTGTACTGAGGAAATGCGGGAGGCGGTTATCTAAGAGGAAAACAGTGCCGAGCTCTTTAAAGCAATTCAGGAAAGAAGTAATTGCAGAAGATTCAATAGATGAAGAGTCTAATGCTGCGTTTAATTTTTGTATCAAAGTTTTGTTCAAGTATGGAATTTTATCCAAAAATGAGTCTATGTCACAAAATAAAAAAATACCTACATTGATTGATACCGAAAGTATTAAACTTGACGACGGTGACACGCTCACTTATGGGGAGAGATATGTTCTTTCATTTGCATTCCCTCAAGATTTGAAGTTCACATGTCTAACAGATGTCTTACCAACTTCTAAATTCCAAATTGATACTTGGATGGAAGAGGTAGAAGAATTAAGATTGGAGTTAAATTCACAATTCACAAATATCAGTGGTTTGAAAAATTTAAAGATTAATGATAATCAAGCCAACACTAGCGTTTCAAGCTCTAAAAAACGGAAACCAGAAAATGATTCAAGTCTTACCGAGTCTTTTGAATCTAGACCATATGAAGAAAATAATAAATCGATTCTAGAAGAAAGTTTAAACACAAGTATGATAAAGGACACCCGCAAGAAAGTTAGAAAGATAAGTGTTTCCAAAAAAACATTGAAAAGCATCTGGTAAGACCACATGTGTAAAAAGGAAGTTAGTAAATAGATCATCTAACTCTTTTAAAAAAAATCATATCTCTTGCTTAAGGATAGCAAAAGTCTATATATATTCAATAAGAAAATTAGCTTCAAAGAATATGTATATTCATTGTTGATATTACTATATGCACACTTTCTATTAGACTTCATCAAACAACACACTATCTGAATCACTAAAATTATTAAAATCTATAAGGTCCATTATTGGAGGATTATTTTGGTGTGCTCTTATTTGCTGATTTATCGTTGCGTTTCTGTTATTAAACATTTTCATCTCCACTTCATTTCTAGCATCTTGCATTTGCTGCTTCTTCTCGTCTATTATTTTCTGTATATGCAGTTCATTAGCACCTAGCATGTTTGATATTTCACTAGGAATTGTCTTAGTCCTATATTGTAAAAGATCATCCTCAAGTGCCACATTGAGATGGCACTTATCTATCAGCAACTGAAGTTCTTTTTTAACTAGTCCATAATCCAGGCCCAACGTAGAGGATAGGTAGCTGACTTTTATAGCCGAGGCAATCTTCAAATAGAAGAAGTATATCTTGGACCTCATAGTGAATTGCAGCGATTCCCAATTTCGATGAAGAAACATACTTTCACGACACTGTCCGCTGACAAGGTCACTATTCCAAATCTGCAAAAAATCATGGAAACTTGTATTGATTAACAACACCAAACAGTTGTGGAAAACAGCGTTCCTTTGAGAAAATAACGGGATGGAATTGGTTAAGACCATAAAATCGTCACAATGCTCCAATGGGATAATCGCAAGACTAGATATCGTGATCATTAACACAATTTCTTGTTTGGAGATTAGTGGTAATTTTGATTCCAACGTATCGAAGGATTCAAGTAAATGAGGATCTCTAGACAAGTATTGGAAATATTTGTTCACACAATCGAAGAACCTTGCCTCCAAGAAGAGAGCTAGACATATCAACAATTGTATCCTTCTGCAGGCATCATATTCCTGGATAGACAGCTTTTGATGTTTTGCATGTTCGTTCAAAGTCTTATCGATCCTGTATTCCATGTCTTCGACAGCTTTAAATTTGTGGTCTAGGATCAAACATTGTATAATAGTCTCAAGGACTCTGTAATACTTGCTATCATCATTGTTAGTGGTCTCCAGAAGAAAAATCGCATCTGTATATTCATGGGATAGTATCTTTCTTGCTATTACATTGTTATCATGATGAGCCCTAAGGCTTTTGAATTGATCACTGGATCCATTAACTTCTTTCAGAAGCACATCTTTAAATGGATACGCATCAAGACAATTCATAAAGGCTAAATACTCGAGGGCTCTGGTGGCTAATTGCTGTTTTTCTGCCCTTGAGACCAGATTTTCCCTTATTAGATGACTAATCCGTTCCACAACGATAGAGTCCTCAAACTGATCAAGTTTATCCATATTTAACTTGGCAGCCCTTCCACTAAAGGTTAATAACAACGGTTGTATTAAATTAGACCCGCCATATATGTATCGCACACAACAGTGAACCGTTGCTTTCAAATAACCAGTCACTCTACTAGGCTACAGTGGGTTAAAGTCAATAATTTTTATACAGTATTAAATTCCAATATATACAAGAACAGCGATAATAAAGATGTATAGAGCAACAGAAGTATATACACCTGCCTTCGATAGTTGCTTAGCACCAGCTAAAAGATTTTAATCAAAGAATTTCTTTGCCTCTTCTAACCATTTAATGTATTCTTTATTCTCTTTGTACTCTGAGTAAGTACTAATGAACGAGGCTAGTTCTTCATTGATACCTCTGTTGTCTAGATAAGCTTCAACCTTCTCTTGCAAGCTTTCATCCAGGTTGCTGAATGGAGGTCCACGGTAGACTAACCCTTTGGAGACTTGGTTTTCAGCAGAGGTGTCAAGAGCCATGTTACTGGATTTGTATGGAGTCATGTTCTCGACATAGTATTCGCCTGACTCCAAGTTGTAAACTAATTCAAAAGACACGGCAGAGTTGTCGGCTTGTTTAGTAACCACAACGTTAACAGAGGCGAAATCCTCGTTCATCTCGTCGTACTCGTCTTCTTCTGGTGAGCTTTCGGACAAAGCGGTAGTACGAAACAATAAGTTGGCCACTTGTGAGACATCAAAGAAGACTTGGACAGTTTCGCCGTCCCCACCTACTTTCTTGATCTCAGCTTCGTTCATGCCGGGGGTCTCGACAACTTCGTAGCCGTATTTGGTTAAATAGCCTTGGAATGCCTCTGGCATGTCTGAAGAGAAACTCTCGTTTTCAACAGCATATTCAGACTTCAAGACGTCAGCGACTGCACTTCTATACGAGTTCAGCAATCTAGTAGATGAAACAAAGTTTCTAGTGACATTTCTGGACACCAAAGGAGCAGACTTCACCAATGATCTAGACAGATAAGTACTCCTTAAGGACGTTCTAGCAAATAAGCGGGCGGTAGTGTTCAACATAGTGATATAATCTAGATAATACGGCACCAGGTAAGCTATCGAGGTCTCTTATTGGGCTGCGTGGGGCGTGGAGATTGGATGAAATTGGTTAAAACGCAGAAATGTCGTTAATTTTTCATTGTAAACGTGCTCTATTTATACCGTTTACCAGTGAAGGTTCCAACTGAAGGGCTGGTAATCGCAGAGAAGAGTACCATTGGTGCTGAGTGGAGTAAAGCTTTGAATTGCTAGCACTCAATGGTACTACACTGCTTTCGCTGTTGGCTGTCGCCAATGCAGCTCGATGGTTTTTGATAAGAGATTACTTGAAAAATGGCGCCGTTATAGGAACAGTATATATAACGCTTTAGTGGCCTAGATACGGTATTATATTATACCAAAGAGTTCTAGTTACGAACAGTAACACGCTTGCGTGCGTGGAACATAACTCCGAGTAACAAGACCCGAACACCTCTTTGCATGCAACTCCATGCGTGCTCAATCCTGTTTCTAGCTAACCATTGAAGTTGGTACATTTACACCGTGCCAATGGCCAGCTCCAAGAACCAACGTAAAGTACAGACTCAGCACCACAGACTCAGCACTACAGGCTGACTAGAGAGGTTGTCGCGAGTAACTGTGTGTCAACCAAAATGCTACAAATCTAACGGGCACGTGGCGCAGTTGGTAGCGCGCTTCCCTTGCAAGGAAGAGGTCTCCGGTTCGATTCCGGACGTGTCCATTTATCTTTTTTTTTTTGCAAGTTCCTTATACCAGCATGAGTATTCACGACAGTAACGTAGCAAGACTAAACTCCATTTTAACCACCTTATCCGGTTAGTGCTACTTATCTTTAAGTTGATTGATAATTATATAGTGATGTTGATTTTACACATGATACAGTAATATAAAATACATAGGATGTACTTCTTTATTGGATGATCAATTTGCTTAGTCGGCGTTACGACGGGCAACCTTCTTAGCTCTTCTCTTACCAGTACCAAAGATCTTCTTGTCTCTGTTCTTCTTTTGTTTTCTTTGTTGTCTGGAAGCCTTTTCAACTTTTTCAGCTAGACCGTATCTGACCAATCTGTAAGTTGGTTCGAATTTCTTGGCTTCGGCAACAGAGTTGTAGACTAGACCGAAACCGGTAGATCTACCACCACCGTATTGGGTTCTGAAACCGAAAACGGAGACAGCGTCTTTTTCAGCCTTGTAAGCAGCAGCTATCTTTTCACGCAATTCATCTTTGGCGACGTTAGCTCTGTTTGGATGTAGAACGTCAACAACGAATTGTTTTCTAGCCAACAATGGGTTGGTAATGACTTTTCTGGTACGGATAGTGACAGCGTCAGACTATGATGATTTGTGTGTTTCAAAATGAGAGTCAAGGAAAGACTTTCATTGGGAACAAATGATTTGTTAGTACTAAGTTTCGTTATTGTTATCTGCCATTTTTTATCGAATGTGGATTTCCGTATGAAAGCTAGGTGGTGCTGCCTCTCATCTCGAGTGAGTCTTTTATTTCTCCACATTGCATAGTTTCAGCTCGACTGCTGTTGCTGTTTAATGATAACGAGATGGTTCATTATATTCGATGTCCTAGGTTCTCACTGGCCGTAATTCAACATTCATAACTTCGTCCAATGGCTATTTCTCTCTGTCCTGATACATACCATTTTTCTAATACACTTTGATCAGCGGTTTTGGCAAAAAATAGTCGACCGTTAACGTATACTTAGACTAGAGTGTCTAATGACCTTTGTTTAATGGCTGGTATTATCAAGTATACAGAGATGTGACGATGGCAGGTAGTGTCTGCAGAGTCTATTGCCGTTTCCCAGCACGAAGCCCGGAAAGAAGCGCGTCCACTAGACCCTCTAGAAAAGCAGGGTCCCGGCTGCGCTCTAGGCTGAAAAATACTCCTCTAGAAGGACATCCACGTCGCTTTCCTAGACAGGGCACTTGTTTTCCATTTTTGCTTTCCTGAAGGGGAAAAACAAACGAAGTAGATTTCGGAGAACGAAACAAAATCTTGAATGCATTATGTATAAAATTGATATTGTACGGATGTTCCACGTACAAAGCTCTGAGACTGTTTTTTCCATCGGACTTGGTGCCTCGTTGCCATAGAATATATAATTAGCTGTATAACCTGGGGAGCATCCCATCAGATGACACCCGGAGCAGGTTCTTTCCATATCCCCTCGGGCCACGTCAGGACCCCTGCATTTGTGTAATCACCTTTATCGCGCTCAGGAAATCTAGTCGAAGCTCTGGCAATTCTTAAGTATAGATCGATGCTATCTCTACCTGTCATCGCACTATCCACCATCCCAGAGAGCAATTCGTCATGCGCAAACAGCTCGTCAAGGTTGACACTGTCCCCGTCACCAACGTACACTTGGATGTCGTTTAATAGCAACGAGTACCCGTCTATAAGTGTGTTCTTGCTGGCCAATGCATCGTCTTCTTTAGCCATTGTTTCATTTAAAGACCACGATATGACGTGTGGCGAGGAGTTATCAAATTGAAACGTTGGCGGTCTCAACGATGCACCAGCCTCGCCTCTTAGTAACGACACGTTAGTCTCGAGCACACTAGCAAAATCCCACCTTGCCACTCCCGATAGCAGTAGCCCCAATAGTATGCCTTGAAATAAATATGCTGATGGGCCCCTAGTCGCGCACCCTGGGATCAATAGGATACCGTATATGTAATGGTGGATTCTAAGCGTTAGGCCTGGGATATTAGTGCATAGAAGGATCATGATAATCATGGACCCATATCTCTTGAGGTATTTTTGAAACCTTCCTGATTTCCATATGGAATAGGCTTGGACCACTGCACATACGAGAATCACAGAAATGATGGTGATTATCACAGTGAGAGCTCCTGCCTGTTCCTTGATATCCTTTGCAGTTAGCCGGTCAACGGGTAATCTATCGAAGGTGGCCTTGTTGAGACAACCAAGCCAGAACAGCGGATACCATAGCAAGACCTTCGCTAGCGGCGATCCATCGTGGAAAGTCCTCCTAATGCTAATACGGTAAAGACCGTAGAGCACAAAGGTCAGAGGCAATAATCTTTGTATCCCTACGCTGATCAAGGTGTATGTGGTCTCTAAAAATTGAGGATCGACATCCACAGGTGGATCAATCGCCAGGACTATACTCCAATAACCTACCAGAGTGGTAATCCAATATCCTATAAACCCATTTGTCAAATAAAAGATGGGCCAACCCATGAGGAAATTCAATATTGTGATAACAAATCTTGGATCAAAACAGCCTGTAACAATACCATGTCTGATATGTTTGAACGCAAACGATGCTGGGAAAAACGACTCGAATCCAATAGACTCGCCAATACCAAACATCCCTTGTGCCGATGGGAATGCATCCTGAGAACCTTGCATCGAGACCCTGACACAACCTCCAAAGAAGTTTGAGATCATGCCAGCATGGATAGCAGAACTACATGCAAATGAGTCTGCTCTATACGGGTACGAGGCAAAATCATGTTCCTCAACGTCAGCAGGTAATGGACCACCGCCAATGTTATACGGTTTATATTTAACTCTCTTATCGCCAACAGCGACAGCAGAATACACCAACCCGCCTTTGTCGCATAGAGCAGGGCACCGAATATAGAAGTCCTGGCCACCAAACGGTTGGCATAACGCAGCATCGAGTCCACAGGCATTATTTTTGCCCTGCCAATTTTCCAAATAATCGTTACAAGTCAATGATGCCACTGGCAGTGGATCTGAATTCGGATCCTCCAGGTAGTACGGTTTGACAAACAAGTAAGGATGAAGGATCGAGTAATTGATCCCAGCCCACACTAAACAGTAAAGGACTATCACCAGTAATTGGGCATAGTAATTCCATCTGGCAAAGCTCTCTCTAGGAAAGTCATCGATTTTCCGTAACCAACTCCACTTCCCACTCTCAGAGAACCGTATGGGATCGTCTCGGGGCTCTGAGGGTCCATCCCACACCTTCCGCAGCCAATTCCGTCTCTTCAAAAATAACCATTCTTCACCAGCACTGGGCTCCAAATTGCTGCTAGCAGAGATCGGAGGCCCCCATTCGTTCCTGTCTTCCAACTCCAACGTCTCCACATCGCGCATGGTTGGCTCAAATGTCTCTAGTTACACCTTGGGTTGGCTACTTCACAGCGAGTGCCAGTCGCAATAACGGTTCTCTTGTAAATTTAGTTAATATTGACAATATATACAGAGATTGACATTAGCTTGCTCCGCTCTAGAATGCGGTCGTCTATTAAGAATATTGTAGTAGCCATGGAGAGTATGTTTCGATCATTTCCTCCTTCTCATGAAGTAACTTGCAGTGGTGGCCAACGTCACGACTAACCCTGCGCCAATCAACAAACCCCTGTAAGTTTCCCTTTGGATCTTGTCCTCCACCATCTCCTTCAATGCAATCACCTGCACACTGTTGGGCTCGTGACGATACAGAGTATCCACGTACCGCTTGGCCATACCGTACTCATGAACTTTGTAGCAACCAATGGTCAAATAGTACAAACACTCCCTTCGCCTGTTGGGGGCTTCTTTGTAGATATCCGTCAGCAATTTGATCCCAAGCCTTTCGTCGTCCACGTTGCTCGACTTCACAAGCGCCCATGCGTAGTTAAACCGAGACTGGATCGTGGCATCGTGTTCTCCGCCTTCACTCACCACCTGTTGACGCAGGGCCTCGATCTGCTGCGGGAACAGGGGCTCTAACGCGTCCGCCATCGAGGGCAAGTACTTTTCCTCAACCATGTGTACTTTGTGCTGCTACTTGTGTACACCCAGGCCGCTAGTTACCACAACAGTTGCTTATACGGGGTGGGTATGTGGTGGTTCTGGGTGTGTTGTAGTGTGGAGCTCATCGCTTCAAAAGTGAAAAATTGTAATAAAAACTTGGTTCCTCACTGATGAGGTAGTCCTCCCGGAGGTGTAGATCCGGGTCCAGTGGCAGCCACAGACCAGGTATGGATGATACGACTAAGCTAAACGTTTCCAAGCTGGGGACCAAGCGGTATTGGGACGATTTCTACTCGTTGGAGAGGCGGAATTTTGCGCAAAATGAGGAAGACACTGGTGAGTGCTGGTTTGACGACAGCGATGCCGAGTTCAAGATGATCGATTTCTTAGAGACGCATATCGGCGAACTGCTTATTGATGACAGTTGTAGCGTTCTGGATTTGGGCACGGGCAATGGCCATTTGCTATTTGAGATGCATGCCAACGGGTTCAACGGCGATCTTCTGGGCGTGGACTATTCGCAACAAAGTGTAGACTTTGCCAACGAGATTTGTGAGAAGAAGCAATTGCAAGGGCAGATCCGTTTTGAGCAGGCAGATATCTTTAGCGACCGTTGGAACCCCGGGAAATTCGACGTCATTACAGACAAGGGCACGTTAGATGCCATTGCATTGAGCGGGATGGAAAACTCTGAGGGAGAGTCGATTGTAAACGATTACGGGACGATTATCTCGAGAGTTCTTCGCTCGCAAGGTGTTTTCCTCATCACGTCGTGTAACTTCACAGAAGAGGAACTGATCTCTATCGTCACTAAGAAGACCAGCGAGTTGACCGTTTGGAACAAGATCAATTACCCAGTGTTCCAGTTTGGCAACGTGAAGGGTTCGACTATATGTTCTATAGCATTTGTAAGATCGTAACATGCCGGATGAGTGTTTTATTATATATTGATCTATTTGGCAAGTTTATATGTGTTCCGAGATCATGTCGAATAGTTCGCTAATGGTTTCACTAGAGTTGGTCTTTATGGCATATGTGACGGGTTTCTCGTTGTCGTCCACGGCAATGATCCTTAGGAACTTTTCGCTTTGTAACGAGCCGTGGAACCCCTTCTTGACTGAGTAGCCCTTCACAATCGGTAGATTAAGGATCACTTTCAATATACTTCTGGCCCTCATCACCAGCCTTGTCTTCCCCGTGGTCTTGTCTTTATTCAATTTCAGTACGCCGACGCCTCTCTCTTTCCAACCTGTCTTGACATCGGATAGTTGGTATAATTTGGCATTTGCCTGGAACAGGCATTCTTCGGTCTCTTCGCCGGATTTGACCTCCTGTCTTGTTAGTTTGATAGGTTCTTCACTGGTTGGCTTTGCCGTGGTCTTGCCCGCATCTTTATCGTCGTCCTCTTTCGTCTCGCTCTTTAGGACTTTGAACCCGCCACCAAAGGAGAGCCCAGACCCGAACGAAAAGGGTTTGGTTTCTTTGCTCTCTTTCTCGTCAGGTTTGGCGATGTTGAACCCAGATCCAAACTTGCTTGCTGCTCCAAACACAAACTTGGGCTTCTCTTCGGGCTTGTCCTCGGGCTTATCCTCGGGCCTGTCCTCGGGCTTGTCCCCGGGCTTGTCCTCGGGCTTGTCCTCAACCTTCTCCTCAGCCTTCTCCTCAGCCTTCTCCTCAGCCTTCTCCTCAACCTTCTCCTCAACCTTCTCTTCCTCCGCTGGCTTCTCGGTCTTAGCCTTCTTGTTCAATGCCGGCAAGGAATCCTCCGAAACCTCTCGTTTCCGCTTGCTCTCCTCTGGCTCTTTGCCCTCTACGCGCGCAATTGGTTTCTGTTCCTCATCTGCCATCTTCCTTGCTGGCCCTCGATCGCTAACAGCTCTACACCGCTCTCCCAAAGGGTCTTAACAGTGGCATCTAGTTATATGGCAGTGAGTTATTATGTACAACACGTATTTAACGACTTTCCAGGACCATCACCAACTCGAGACCACTGTGACGGGTCTCTTCTTCTTGTTGCCGACCATTATCCTTCTCCTCCTGGCATACTTGATGATGAAACTCTCAATCTTCATTTTCTTATGGTTTAGGTCCTCTATAAACGGCACAATGTCTTCCAGGACCCATTGCGTTTGTAAACTGAATAACGTCTTGAACCGCTCCTTCACGTCCATAGACAGTGCATCTCTTGAGAAATACTGCAACGTGGTCTCTGTGGGTCTGTAATAGTAACCTCGAAGCATTGAGACGTCGATGTCACAGGAGAAAAACGGCGGGAACATCGACCTCCATTTGATGAGAAACTCATCGACGTCCATGCTTGATCTCCCGACGTATTGCTTTAATGCGCGGATCCCATACCAGGTGGCAATGACGTCTAACTTGAGACCCCAGGTGTCGTTGCCCAGGTCGTGCCTTGCAAATTTGTTCAATGCAGTGAGTATAATATCCTTGGAATAGTAATGGTCGTCCATATCCTTCTTGACCGCCAGAAACGTCCCGTTCAAGGGAAGCCGCTGCAAGTCCATGTTCTCCCCCATGGCACTTACTAGCAGGACGTTGAGGACTTTGGACACAAACGCTCTGGACAGGATACACACCTGGCCGTTCACGACCGAGCCGCACATCGAATGCCAAATCTTGCGACCTTCCTCCATCGAGCAAGGCGACTCCAGCAGCAACTCTTCGAACGTGTGGACCTTGTGCCCGCCAGGCCCAAACTCCAGGTCGCCATCATAGACGGGGACCAAGTCCAAGTTCAATTCCCCGGCAACTGGGCGGGCTTCGTACTCGAAATCACACTTGGCGTACCCAACCAAACTCGTCGTGGGATCCGGCATATCAAACGTCTCAATGGGGGCAGCGGATAGCGCTTGCAAGGCCGGGACTTCCTCCATCAGCAACACTGTGTTCGAATGGTTCTTCTGCTTCACGTTCCACGTCTTGGTCGAAGAACATAGCACGACTTCAGAGTCATCCCGGTCTCGAGACTTGAACTTCAAGCTGTCCTCCGGGTCCCGAATCACTTTCAAAAGCTCTGCATTCAACTGCAAAACCTTGTACGACGGGTCCGGGCTCAACTGAGTATACAAATTCGCCGACATAACCGCCTCCAACCGTCACAATGGGGCCTCTGGTCAAGCTCGATGGCCAACTGGAAAGAGATCCCAATGGTAAATTCGATGTTTTTCCTTATTAGTACATTTGGAAACATTGACATATTTAAATATAAACAACGGTTTAACACCACTCATTACCACACTCACACCTCATCTTTGTCCATTGTCGTGTCCTGTATATAGTGTGTAGGGTGCCCGTTGAGATGATACACGATACAGAGTCTGTCTCGTCGAATTACAGCGACAATGATAGCCCGATTCTTCGCCAAATCACACTTTTAGATAATTTGTTGTCACCCATTGACCAGTCACAGAGCCAGAAATGGTACCGGGGGAGGACGCCGAGGGAATGGGTCGATCAAGTTTTCTCGAATTCTGCTTTTTACTACCATTCAGACGCCATCTTTTGGGGTGATTTCCTCGTGGGGATTTTTAAAGAACCACAGCAGGAGTTGATTAGCTCTATTACCATAGACAAGTTCGGTATTTCGTATTTCAAAGGCGTGGATATTAGTGACAAGTCTAAATACTTCCCTGCGATCGAAAATTTGGACGGCAAGGACGCCAAGTCTAATGTGAAACGTACCATTGCAGTGACGCTTCTACAAAAATTTGCCAATTTGACTAGCAAAGAAAAGCAGCTTGTACAACAGTGGCACCCGACGGGCCCGCTTGGCAACTACGATCACACGTGGGCTGGAGAGCTGGCTAGTAACTGCAAATTATTTACAGCATGCTCGCCGTCACAGCTGGGGTCGAGGCTGGTCTCCTTGGGGTTCTTACAAGACCGCCAAGTAAATTGCCACATGGTTGATGTGATCTACGAGAATAAACCAGATTCCATTGATTTCAATAACAAGCTGGTGTTTCATCTGGGTGAGCAATTAGAACAGTTGTTTGATCCAATCTCTGAATACTCACCAGAGCAACCAGAGTACGATTATAAACCACCTGACGTTGAGGACCCTGAGGATACAGACACGGAGTTGGTTAAAGCGATCTGCAATGAATTATTACAACTACAATCGGATTTCACTTTCTCGTTGGTAGATTTTTTACAGAAAGTCCTGATTGTGTTAAGAGTCAAAGTACTAAACGAAGAGATTCAGGGACTGTCCACAGTTAAACTGAACCGGCTGTTCCCACCCACGATAGACGAGGTTATTAGAATCAATTGTATCTTTTTAGACGCCTTGAAGAGCGCCACCATGTTTGGCTCTTTTGAAGTCTTAAAAGCTTGCAGTTTGACGATACCTTATTTCTATAAAGCTTACACAAGACACGAAGCTGCGACTAAAAATTTCCATAAGGATATCGCTTTGTTCTTAACAAAATTTAAAGAGTATCTGCCTCATAACGACGTTTACACCGAATTGAAACTAGAGACTATAATAAAGGGACCTCAGGAGAAATTAATGAAGATTAAATTGATCTTGGAAAGGTTGTGGAAAAAGAAAACATGGCATAGCAAAGCTTTGCAAGAATTAGCTTTGCAAAACTATGAAAATTCCATTGAAGTCATCGACTCCTTTGGTAAGCTGGATAGGCCCATGAGTTCTTACGATACTAGAGTCTTCACTCCATCTGGTAAGATTCTAACTGAGTTGGCAAAGGGTTGGCCCACTGAATTACAATATAGATGGTTGAAGAGAAGGGTTGTGGGTGTCTTTGATATCATTGATGTGGACTCTCCATTGGAAAGATGTTTGTTAGTGATCTTCAGTGACTACATCGTTATCTTAAAGATTGAAAACTCTAGCAAGTATTATAAAAAGAAAGACGTGAAGAAACCTTTAATCTCAGATATCTTGATGAATTCTTTGATCAATGAAGTTCCCCTGCCACCCAAGATACCTACCCTTTCTGTAAAGAGCTTCTTCTACATTAACGACGCGCTAGTATCTACATTCGGTGAACGTTCCATAAGGTTTGACGTCATAGGCGGGAAAGAGCCAATGATTGGTGTGTATGAAATCGCCTCTCCAATCTCCACTAAAGCTTCTCAAGTCGCTGAGCTTGTTGTTAAGGCCAAAATCCTGGAGAAAGATACAGCTTTCCATTTATTCAGGGCATCAGCTGATATGTACGAAGATGAAAAGAAAGACGACAATGATCTAATGTTTTATTCGACCGCGCATGAATTACATACTTACCAAACAGAAAAAATCAAAGCCCCAATTGCTTTGTTTCTTAACATGGAACCTTCAGAACAAGATATTAGAGTAAATAGGTTGCAAATTGCAATCTCTGTGAAATTTACTGATCCGTCTAAAATCAGTTCACCTGATTCAATGGTTCAACTAGATACTTACAAAAGCGAGGGTAAAATATCTAGTATTAAAGTAACACCCAAGAATTTAATCTTGGCTGTGTTAAAAGAGTTGAGTGTTTACGTGCCTGAATATTATTCACACCTTTCGTCGATCGTTGCTGGTAATTTGGTTGAATTGAATCAGAATATTATTGACTCGTTGAAAACTATTCATGACACAACGCAACTAAGATCGGCCACTAGTGGGAACGAGTCTCTCAAGGAGCCAACTATATTGGATCAAATGACTCATGAAAACAAAAAATCATATGGTACCATAACAACTTTTAGGAGTCATATCAGTGACTTAAAGTCAATTCGTAGCAATGGTACGAAATCAAAGAAAGATATATCTACTAAAGTAGACACTCCAGCTGACGCTGGAGTAACAAAGAAGCTAGATAAGTCTTCCAATGCAAAGGTTTCAAAAGAAGCTCAAGCGTCTAAATTATCGAAACAGGTTCCTCTAAGAGCTAATAATAAGGAGAAAATCAAGAATGATAAAGCCAAACGCAAGAGTTTCATGGATAACTTCAAAGTGATTTTCACTCCAAAGCCAAAATTAACACCAAGCCAAATAGGTAGTCCAATCACCCAGGCACGTCAAGATGCTAACACCAGAAAAGATATTAAAATCAAAATACCAATGAACAAGGTAAATACTTCCAAAAGTCTCCCTCCAATTTCTGCCTCCACTGCAAATCACTCTGCATCTACCCCCGTGGTTTCTGCGGAGAAGCTAGATAAACAACAAAAGAGGATGTCATCTGTGGTTCATAATGACAACTATCCAGAGCAATCTTTACAATTGTATGACTTTTTAATTGCCGCAGAAGATATTCAATTTGAACAAATGGGGGCTAATGATAGCTTGGCTGCTCGTAGTATGATTGATATCAATTTTCAAAGCGAATCCGCCAGAGGTTTAACGAACAAATTCACTGTCAGTGGGGACATTGAGCCTATAGAATATAAGGCAGTTGCTACTGATTCTAATACAGCGTTATTGGATAATAATGTCCAGAAGGGTTCGAATATAACTGTAAAGTCAAGAGTATCCTCATCAGAGGAGGCTACAGGAAAACTTGACGCTGGTTTGTCTCAGGATATACTACCTAAGCAGCGCCATTCATATGATATCGAAAATATGCTACTAGAAGTTGTTCAAAAAGATGAGGGAGCAAATATAGTAAACCCTGATGACAGTCTACTCAGTACAAACACTGTTCACACTAAGGATAAAATTAATCGTGGGATAGTGGCTGAACAGCAAGATTTACTATTCAATGATGATCTGTTTGGTGAATTTAGTAAACAAAGGGAAGATGTTTCCAAACTTCATATTAACGGTACCAAACATGAAGAGGAAAAGGAGGAAACAATACAAGATGCGGCGTCAGTTGCGCAGAGTAATAAGACCACTGTGAAAAATCCAAGTGATTCCAATAAGTCATTAGTTTCAAACAACGAGAACTCTGTGTCATCTGAATCGCCATTGAATAATCAGGCAGCATCTGAAACCAAACATAAGGTTTTCCCTACGGTCCCTACAATAAAGCGTTCGAAAGTGAAAAGCAGAGTTGAGTTTGACAGGTCGCCATCATTAATTGAGTTGTTTCAAGGGATGAGAGCAGTTCTAGATGAAAAGGATGCTACATATAATTGGAAAAGATTATCGCTTGAGCACTCGATAGAAGAGACTTATGAACTGGAGCAAGACTCTCTTAATAATAAGGGTTTACCCTTCACTGATGGATTAACCGCTACTGATGGCAATGAGGCAGATAAGTCTGCCCCTGAATCAAAGGCTATTGATCCTGTTCAAGATGAACCTGTTAGAGGAATCAACCCATTTATCAAAACCAAGGAGCCACAGGCGGATTCTGATGAATACACAGATAAGCCTAGTATTCCTAAGTTTAAGATAGTGAAGGTTTCGCCCACTAAAATGAATGGGAAACTTACTTTGCAAGACGCCCCAGTGATTTCATCATCGCCAAGTATCTCGAACCCGCCCGACTTGAGATATAACTCTGAAGTTTATAACCCGATCAAAAGGGAAGCATTGTGGGAAACCGATATGTCTAATACCTCTCAGAGTCAAAACGACACGCGGGAAAGATCAACGTTTAGCAACGAGAGTGATATGCGCAACTACATGACCCCAGCAGAGATGCCTCTACAACAGTTCGATGACAGATCCGCACCAGAAGATCGTTCCACATCTACAATCGATAATACGATGAGTGAAGTCATGAACGATACCACCGGGACGAGCCACAGCAACAACAATCCATCAGATGTACAGTCTAATTTTTCTAACGAAAACATGTTGGAAGATCTAGATTTTAGCTCTTTCGATATTACCTTTAACAACGATAAGACATATAATACAACAGATTACACCAGAACATCTATTTTGGCTGGTCGTGACGAATTGAAAAAGGGACAAACTGCTCCAGTGCCTCCTCCCCAAGTGTATCGGTTAAGTAGAGATATGATGTCTCTTTACAGCATCCGATCTCAGATGAAGCCTCAGACAGAAAGCGAAACGGATCCGATTTGGATCTCTCCATCAAAAATTGATTTCGTCAATTTAACCTTGACTAACCCTGAGACTCCAACGAGACCTAAGAGATTTAGCCAGCCATTGAACGAGTCCAAGAGGTTGCTGTCTATGGAGAGCATGGGAGGTTTGGTTAGAAGTTCATCTTTTTCGTTTTTGGGAGATATTATCGATGTCGAATGAGCGCTCAAGTCTCTAGAAAAGACACTCCCCCACCATTGTAATATAATAATTATTCCCTTCGATACATACGTGTGTATTTATATATATGAAGCATTAAAAATTCAATACCTTTCCATAAAAGATGATTATGACTAAGTGGATCTTTGAGCAAAAGTGACAGACAAGTCGTTACCACCGTAGTTGTAATGGTGTAACTTGCTGACACAAGTCTCTGCTGCATTTAAGTCAGCGTACTCGACAACCGCTATCCCTGTTGGGTTACCTTCGGGATCTAATTTGAATTCGGCATGGTCAACTTTCCCCAGACTTTCAAATAATTCGTAAAGGTCTGCAGAAGAAGTTGAGAAGGGTAAGTTCTCACAATACACCAAAGTGTTCCTCTCGGACCCGCTTATAACACCTTCTGTGAAATCGTAGTTCGACGTAGTGACGGTCCTAGGCCCCTCAGGGATGTCGGCATCTTCTGGCACGGGAGCGTCGTTGTAATCGACTTCCATCCGTTGTTGGCGGCGAGGCTGTCTTTCCTCGTACTCGTGGTAGCGAGGAGCCACGTCCTCGATGGGGGGCATCCCCCCCATACGGTTATACTTGCCCTCTCTCACTTCAAGTCTTCTTCCGTCCAATTCGTAACCGTTGAACATATCAATGGCTCTGAACATTTCGTCCTCAGTGGCATAGAACACGTTTCCGAACCCTCTCGAATAGCCATGGTAATCCAACTCGACGTCGGCTCTCAAAACGTCTCCGGCTTCTCTGAACAGATCCTTCAACTCTTGCCAACTAGTAGAATACGGTAAATTCACAATGAACACTTCGAACCCTTCCATCACCGGGTTGTGCGCCACAGGCGCCATTGACAGCCGGGACTCTAGCGGGTTGGGTTCGTTGTATTGGGAAGTCTTCGCTGGCGGAGGAGAGTCCAATTTCACAAACAGATTTCTCTCCATGAACATGACTCCGTCAAACTGTCTAACGGCTTCCTCTGCGTCTCTAGGGTTTGTAAACTCAACGGTACCCATCCCTCTATGGCGCCCTCTGCTATAGACAATATCCGTAGACACGATTTCACCAATCGGGGCAAAACAATCCGCCAACTCCTGGGGGCTACAATCAAACGACAGGTTCTTCACAAAGATACTGTTCTCGTATACACGAGTGAACTGCGTACTGCCCTCGTTGCCCGGGTATGGCTCGTAACCGGGCCTATCGCGGCCGTAGCCGCCGTACGACCCACGGTCGCCATACCCACCACGTCCACCATACCCACGGTCACCGTACTCACCGTAACCACCATGAACCCTCCGGTCATCGCCAAACCTGTCGTGGCCTCTTCCCCTGCGGAACCCGCCACGGCCTCTCCCACGGCGCCCGCCGAACCGGCTAGGCGATCTTGACCTACTACCTCTCATACCGTCGTCCTCCATACTCACAAAAGTCTCAAGAAACACCGTTACTCAACCTCAATTCCCACTAATACACCCATGGTGAAGGTCAATTGGCCTCTCATGAAGGCCTCATTTGAGATTTTTCACCTCTTGGAAGAACCTCGTAGCATGTGACACAGAGAGGCCGATGCCCAGCTTGCCGGAGGGGGGAGGATGGGGGACTCACCCGATGATTATGGCCTGTAGAGAGTCAATTGAGCCCCCAGAGTGGTCCTATCCCGTGCTTAGTGGTCCCGGGCAACCGTGGGTCGTTTTTGTTCTATGCAAAGAGGTCTATTTTGGGCCCAAAACTTCATCGTTTGGATGCAGGTCGAGACGAGCTCATCGGGAATGGGAGCACCAACCGTCTTGGGACCTCGGTCTCCTTATCGACTTCCTCCTCACCGTCAAACCGCAGCCGGCAGGTATCGTTGCGTCTTGTCCCACAAACCACAGCTTGGTAAAAAGTCGTGGTTTCAGGGTACCTGGCAAGCACTTTCACACCCACCGGGTACACCGGCAACTCTGTGGCGCCTGTTCTTGGGATAGGGATCAGGTCCCTCCATGTGCATTTGAACACTTTGCCCGTGTTTCCGAACTCGTCCGGTTCAGGGTCTCTGACTTCGTACCGGATCCCATCTCCCATGACACGGATCACTTCGCATTGGAACCAGTCGCCCTCCGTGGCCCATTTGGGTTTGTACGCGACTTCGTCGCCGACGTGGATCACGTTGGGCACGGGATTGTACTCTGAGAGCCAGTACACTTTGCCCTGGTTCCCCGGTTCCTGTGGTTCTGCGAGTTGTTGCGGCGTCTCCTGGATCAGCGTGTCCAGTGCCGACGACATGGCAACGAGTTGTTCTGCGGCTCGTGTCACACTCGCTGCGTGCTCCTGTTGCTCTTGCAACAGTTCTTGCAACTCTTCCCTGGACGCTGTGGCAGCGGCCGTGGCAGCGGCCGCGCCGGCCAGCGTGGCAGGGACGGCCCGTGGACCGCCGCTGTTCACGAGTTCCTGGAGCCCCGACACCACTGTGTTCCATTCCGTATTGGCAGCCATTGTGAATGCGATGTCCCTGTGAGAGCTTGTGTTTGCACGCAAGGCCCAAGTGAAGTAGTATGGAATTCATTATATAAAACGGATTATATACCTGGGTTGCGGTTGTTGCAATTGCTCACTGCTGCTCAGCCCGGAGGCAATTGAGAGATGTCGACAATCTCGGTGATCTTCTCCTCGTCTGCCTCGTCGTATTTGGACTCCACTGGGGTGCGTGGCAATGCCATCATCCCAGTTCTTGCACATTCCAACACGCCGAAGGGCTCGACCAACTTCAAAAACGCCGAGATCCGTGTGGGTTTCGCTGTCAACTCGACGATACAACTGGACTCGCTGATGTCGACGACCCGGCCGCCGAAATTGTGGGCCAAGTTGGTGATGTCGTTCAAGTGTTCGTGTTTCAACCGCAACACTTCGCTCGGGACCAAGTTGGAAGGATGGAATTTCTGTTCCCGGATCCTGTCGATCAGCTCGGAGCCGGACCCTTGCGCCTCGTTGGCGGCCTCGTGGTGGTGTAGCAGCAAGTCCTCGAAGTACTCTGCGCCGAGCAACGAGACCCTGGCCATCAGCAACTCGCGCTTCAGGATCTGCGACTCTGTGTAATCCAGCACCGCGTACACCGGGACGAGGTCCTCGATCTGGCGCCGCGCCTGCTCGATGACGCTGTCCTGCCCTTGCAGGACAATGGTCATCCGCGACAGGTCCTTCACCTCCGTGTTACAAACGATCAGCGAGTCGATGTTGAACCCACGCCCGGCAAGCGTGCCGGAGATCCGGGACAACACGCCGGGCTCGTTCTGGACCAGACAGTTCAACACATGCTGTTTCCGAGGTTGCTTCGAAGGTGGCGGCGTCTCGTACAGGATCGACGAGACCGCAGTGTTGGCATCGAAACTTGGTGTTTCTAACGTGGGCAATGGAGGCCGCGTCTTCTGCCTGTGCAATTGCTTGTACGCCAATGCCGACGTTGACGACGAGCTCAACCTCACCGATTGCCACGACACATTTTTGTAACTCAAACTCAGCGACCGTAACATCCTTGTCTGTGTTTTATGGGGGCAACTTGGCCTCCATCACCTTGGTACAGAGGTCTTCTTCCATGGGGGGGGCGATGGTCTTTTATATACGTATTTTTCACTTTTGCCGGCGTAGCCGGCGCCGCCGGCGCCGGTGACTCAGTGGGGCTACGCCGAGGGCTACGCCGAGGGCTACGCTGAAGCGACGCCCTCGAGCAACGACCGCAACTTGGCCAAGTGCTCTCTGGCAAGGAACTGGCGGCGGCCCAAGGACCGTGCTACGCGGACGAACTCCTGTGGGGAGAGCACTGCCTGGTCCAGCAAGTGTGCGGCTACTTGGAGCGTGTCTGTGAGCGCGAGGTCCTGGGCGACCAAGGCGTACACTTGGTGCAACGCGAGGGTCTCTGTGTGTGCGATGGGAGTTTCCGCGGACTCGGAGGCTGGGAAGAGTTGCTGTTGGTGGGATAGCGCTTGTTGGAACCGGTGCAAGTCTGTGCGTGCGGCTTGCAAGCGGTGGTGTTGCTGTGCGAGCGCTTGGCGGTGTTGGTCCTGCTGGTGTTGGGCGGTGGCGAGCGTGGAGGCGAGTTGGTCCGCGGTCTGGTGGACGCGGGCGGCACGGGTTGCCAGGGTGTTCGCTGCGGCTTGGACAGGCCCGCTGAGGCGGTCGAGTGCGGGTGCGAGGGTGGCCGCTGTCACATCTCCGGGCGCGACAGCGGGAGGAGTATCTCCGGCTGCGCTTACAACCGGAGATGCAACAGCGGGAAGAGCATCGGCGGGAAGAGCATCGGCGGTTGGAGACCATTTGGCCGGGAGACTGTGGTCGGCTGCGAAGGCGGCGGCTATACGCCTCTCGGCCGGTGCTCTCGCATCCGCTGTCGGGTCCGTCGTCGGCTCCATCCTCGGCTCCATCCTCGGCTTCGGTGGTTTGGCTGGCAATTGCGGTGGGCCACTCCACCCCGGCACTGCCCCCGGACCCGTGCCCGGACCCGTGCCCGGCGCCGGCCCCAGCACACTCGCCGCACTCACCCACTTCCCAACTTCGTCCAAGGCTTCCCCCACAGTGCTACACCGCACGTAGACTTGCCCGTTCGTATCCAACCGTTCACTCACATTCAACTTCCCCGTCAACTCTTCCAAGGCAACAAACACCTGCGGTGGCTCGCGAGGATACTCCCGGGGCAACCACACGAGCATGTCAACGGTATGGCCCTCCCGGTCTTGCCACTGGCCGTAAAGGTTCAACAGCAACTCTGGCCGACCATCCGAGTGTGTAAACACTTTGGTCCGAGCCCTAACGTGTGAGACCCGCTCCAACGCGACCATGGTGTCGTGGAACGTAGCCCTCGGGTCCACAGTGTACAACTGTTGTACGACGTCGAACAACCACTTGACTACACTGTTCGGAACAGGCATCCTTGGTGCGGTTGGCAGTATATGGTAATAACTTACTTACCACTTTCAACAACGTCTTGTACTTACCACTACAGGGAGGCAAACCAGTTACAAGGGACAAGAGAGTATATACGATGGGTCTAGGTGTAGTAGTCGGAGTATTGGTGCTAGTTGTGGCGCTATGCGGCGGGTTTTGGGTCGTGGCCCCCAAGCGGGACCGAACGTATGTATGAGTTGTGGGTTCAGCCTTTGGGACGCATAATACTAACAAGAGCAGTGTTTGGAGGAGCACGGTGATTTTATCGCTGAGCATGATGTTTCTGATGTGGGCCATCACGTATCTGTGCCAGTTGCACCCGTTGATCGAGCCCAGAAGGAGCGATTTGAGGCCGGAGTAGTGAAGCGAAGCGAGCAAGTGAGCTTGCGAACTTGCGAGATGAGCGAGTACAAGTGCAAGTGCAAGTACAAGTGCTGGTGCGAGTGCAAGTGCTGGTGCAACCGCAACCGCTGGTGTTAGCACAACCGCAAGACCTATATAATACGTATATTGGAGCAATGTCTCGCGACGGGCACGTATGCCACCCGCCTCCCGACGTGCTCCAAGATCCATAGAGCAATACATACCACTGTATCAAGGCGGAAATGTTCACTCAATGGCATTGTTCTTCTCCATAACAAGACCCACTCGGCCATGGATGCGAAAGCCGGCGAGGCAGAAACAGGAGTGTACGTTTCGTGTGTGGACAGCGTGTACTCACACTGTAAACTCACAACCCTACTGCGTACTGCGTACTGAGTACTGAGTACTGTCAATCTGTCAGTGGGAAAGTGTCAAGTGAAGTGGTGAAACAAAAATTTTCACTCATCGCCTTATATAGTGCCACCAGAACCCCTCATCGCAACGACAAGAGCACCATGTTTGAGACGCTAGTGAGGCTCGTATACCTGTGGTGGTATGTGCCCTGTGAGATTGTGGTCACCGCGGTGTCGCAACTGGCGTTGTTGCCCGTGAATGTCGTGGCCCAGATCGTGCTAAGGACCTCTGTACAAGAGATATACTGGACCCATTTGAAATGGGACTCCTTCTTCGTCTTGACCGTGTGCCAGTTCTCAATGGTACTCGTCGTGCTCGGGGTCCTGTTGGGATTGTTGACCGGATCAGCACTCGCAGTCTGCCAATTGGTATTAGGGATCCCCAGCGTCTACGTGGACTTGGTTCAATTGACTAAACCGGTATGGTCGCCGCCGGCCCGTGCGGTGAAATGGGTGTGGGAGATGTTGGTACACGTTCAAGAGATGTTGGTACACGTTTCAGAGATTCTGAAGTCCCTCCGGAGGCGCAATGGCTCGAAACAGACCATTGCTCGTGAGTCGCCTGTACAGGCCCCACCAAGCCCTCCGGGGACGCCAACAGACCAATGGGCCACTGTCTCTGTCCGGGACACGGACGATGTGCTCGACTTTGCAGCTCAATTACCCAGCGATTTCTTTCAACACGACAGAACAGTCGTGTTGGAGTCCTCGACATCGGACCCAGGAACCACAGAATTGAGCACCGACCTGTGGGACTTCGACTCTCATGATGGCCCGCTCACTTCGACGATAGCCACCCGGTACGATACCCAAGTCTCGTTACGAAAATCCTGGAAACGTTGAGAAGAAAGGGCAAAATTGGCCCTTGGGCTGTGCCCATAGCTATATAGCCATATAATTAATACTTATTCCATTGCCAGTAGCCTCCAGGAGTTGGTCTACAGCAGCAGCAACATAGCGAGTGGATGAACGTGCCCAGAAGGATCGTTGCTAGTATGCCCCGATGGGATCCAGTGGCTTGCGAGCCCTTGATTGACTCGCTTCAAATGAGGTTGTCCAGTATGAGGACCAAGTTTTATTTCCGGGAAGGGCAGATCCAAGTGATGCACGAGCCGGCAGAGTTTTATGAGAAGTTGTTGGAGAAGATCTCGGGGGCCAAGTCGAGGGTGTTCTTGGCGTCGTTGTACCTTGGGAAGGAAGAGACAGAGTTTGTAGACCGGTTGTCCCAAGCGATGGTAGCAAACCCTGACTTGAAAATTTACTTCCTGTTGGATGGGTTAAGAGGCACGAGAGAGACGCCAAAGGCTTCGTCTGCCAGTTTGTTGTCAACGTTGGTGGAGCGGTTCGGACCTCAAAGGGTGGACTGCCGGTTTTATCGAACACCATCGTTCCATGGGTGGAAAAAATGGATTCCCAAGAGGTTTAACGAGTCTCTCGGGTTACAACATATGAAGATCTATGGGGTGGACGACGAAGTTATCCTTTCGGGTGCTAACTTGTCTCAGGACTACTTCACGAACCGACAGGATAGGTACTACTTGTTCCAATCCAAAGAGTTTGCCAATTACTATTTCGATTTGCACCAGTTGATCTCATCGATCAGTTATAAACTCGCTAGTCAAGGTGCGAGTTCGGGATCTTATACGCTAGAATGGCCTTTGAACAATTTGACCAAGTATCCACCTCAGAGGAATCGTTACCAATTCCATAAACAGGTTCTACCCTCACTGACCAAATTTTTAGACAGGGCAGGGCAGGTACCGGCCCCAGGTGCACCCACGGTGGTGTATCCAATCTCACAATTCACCCCATTGTTCTCCAAACACAAGGATCTCTCTACAGAGAAACCAAGTATCTTGCAGTTAACTTCGTCGATTAAAGACGATTCAAGGATAGATTGGACTTTCACTGCTGGATATTTTAATATGCTTCCTTCGATAAAGAGATCGTTGTTGAAAAACAGTCGGGGTCAAGGTACTGTGATCACAGCATCTCCATTTGCTAACGGGTTCTATCAATCCAAGGGCCTTTCTGGACATTTGCCAGACGCTTATTTGCACCTGTCACATAATTTCTTAAAATCCGTGAAGAAGTATGGCAAAGCTGACCACGTAAAGCTGTTTGAATGGCAAAGGGGGATAGTGAACCAACCATCTGGTTGGTCTTACCACGCTAAGGGTGTCTGGCTTTCGAGCCAGGCATGGCCTTACGCTACGATCATTGGTTCTTCAAATTATACCAAGAGAGCTTACTCGCTAGATTTAGAATCCAATGTGCTCATCGTTACTAAGGATGAGCAACTACAACATGAGATGAGGAAAGAGGTAGACCATATCATGAAACACACCAGCGAAGTGACACTGGCAGATTTTGAAACGGATAGAGAAAGACAAGTTAATCCTCTAGTGAAAATGGCCACCAAATTATTGGGGAAACGATTATAACATGTATATATATATACGCACACGCAACTGTTGACTTAATGCTAATGAATTTGTTTTCTTTTATGCTAATGAATTGATGTACCCATCGTTTGCTCTTGGCAACCTTGGGGTTTTATTGTTCCGTGGATACAGTTTGTAAGTTTGAAACACAAGTATTGTCGCAGTGAGCAATTGTGACCAAACGACAAATTCAGGCTCAATATTATACGGCCACAGGTAATACTCTTGGGCTCTCTTATTGGAATAATCACGAATACAAAACCCAACCAATCTGAATACGATAGACAGGGACTCTAAAACAATAAACCTGGGCGCTACACCCTGAGAATACTCTCCCATGTAATTGATCGTTAACTGAGGCCACATACAGACACTCCTTAACAATTGAGCCGCCACCCAGGTGTAATTGACGTGTTCTAGCAAGAATATCCCAAATTTACCAGAACCACTCGACACTTGAGAAGCAGCCCAATAGGAGCAAAGCCAGGTAAACAAAGAGAAGACCGTTATCAGTAGCGTTATCCCCCCAGCCAATGCAGATATTCCCTGATGGATATGCCTTGTAGAGTGATATTTCACGAATTGGTAACCGATGAGTAAGACCATAGAAAATAAGATTAAGTCCCTAACCAAGATAATGTGTGAAACGGGGATTTGAGTCACATCCCGGTAAACCAAGGGGAATCTCCTGGTTAACTGATCTCTGACGACACGGTTTGTCATGTAATTAACCGTACAATAGAGTGACAACCCGATGGACCAACCGATGAGCCAGTAGTAATCATAGGACAGATTATAGATCGATTTATGCCTTCGGTTGTACCTCGTTTGTTGTATAAGAGCCGCAAGGGACAACAACCCTGCCACTGCTTGCAACGTCACTACCACCGACATTCTGGGGGCTCCATTCGCATCTAGGTTTTGACCATTGATGAGTAAAATTCGTTGTTTTATTTAGAGTTCACCTATATATATAATATACGTGTATGTTGTCTGTACGCTACCAGCTCCTAATTTTGAGAGTACATTGGGTTGTTTTGTATGGAGTGCGAGCTACGGCTGGCAGCATTCTCCTTCAAAGCTATCAATTGTCTAGCTCTAAACTTTTCGTAGTGGACGCCTGCAGTGGTTTCAATCAAATCTTGCATCTGGGTTCTTATCAAAAACTCTCTCAAGTAGACAAACTCGCAGTGGTTGACGTCCTCGACATTGATGATGGCCCCGGACCTCGTTCTTCTTCCCCTGACAGGTTCTCCGCCTTCCATAACGACGCTATTGGCACCGACGACGGCGAACGGAATGATATCTCGGACGCTGTTGTTTAATTGGATTTCGTCCGAGCTCAAATCTGGCGCATCGTAAGGGTACAGCACGATATCGTGCGTCTGAAGCTCTCTGCGGATAGTGGCCTTGTACTCCGTTCTCTCTTGGAAAGTTAGCGTGTCAGACTTGCTGATCACAGGGATGACATTGGCGACTTCTGAAAGCTTTCTCATGGACGCGATGTCCAGCTTCGACAACCCTTTAACGTTGGCTGGGTCCAGGAAGTACAAGATCGCATGGACTCTGGTGTCTGGAATGTAACGCTCCCTCTGTGCTGTCAGCTCTTTCCTCAAATAGTTCGAGTGTTGTTCCTTCACGTACTTCACAATTGGCTCCCAGCACTTGTTGTTGTTGATGAAATCACCGAACCCGGGCGTGTCAATGACGTTGATGGTCAACTTCACACGGTCCTCTTGCAAAGTATGAGTCGAGATCTTCATCTCTGTGGTCTTCTCCACTGGCAAGTCGGTCACGTCTGACCCCGCGGCGGAGTCCACAAGGTGAGACGCAAACAGCGTGTTTATCAAAGTCGATTTTCCAAGTCCAGAGCTACCACACAGCATCACATTGAACTGAAACCCACGCTTCAACAGCCTGTGTTCGATCTGGCTTGGGATCGTATCGAACCCGACATACTGCGAGGGAGCCGCCGCAACGGCGGCGTCTCCGTTGCTCACAGCTCCGGGCAGGGCAACGGGCACGCCCACATCTTCTACAAACTCAGACATCGTTTGATATTCTTTAAAACCACCTCGCTCTGATCTTGGCACGCTGTGTGGAGGTGCTACTCTTGTTATGAAACGGCCACTTTGTGCGCTTTTCCGTTTTGGCGACTCGGGCCTCTCTGGCTTTTTTTTTAAGAGCACGTGATACATAGGCCGGGTAGCATAAATTGTACAAGCCCTAATTCAAAGCCCTACATCGCTGTGTACGTGTGTGTCACGTGTGTGTTTGTGTATCACGTGCGTGTGATGTATCACGTGGTTGTTTTTCGTCACGTGGTTGTTTCTTAGTCACGTGTGTAGTATTTCCCGTTTTTTTCCTTCGTTCCTCCACATCACCTCGCACGTGTTTCTGGGGCTCACAGTTTAAAGCGTTGCGTTCCAAGCTCCCATTGGCTCTTTGACCACTGCGCTCCAGGCTGGAGAGGCTCCAAGTGGATCGTAACAAGAGCAATTCTACAATGAGTGCCGTTACTGTAGGGATCAGACGCGCTGCCGGGATCCTGGGGCGGTTGCAGGAGCTGGGGCTGTGGCTGGCGGTGCCCAAGAAGAAGACTTCGCACATGAAGAAACGGCAACGGTTCCTCGCTGGGAACAAACGGCAATGGCTGTTGCCGCAAGCTGACCGGTGCCCGTCGTGTGGCCATTACAAGCGCTCGCACGCTCTGTGTATGCACTGTGTCGGGTCTGTGCGACACATGTGGAGGGCGTTGGAGCACGCGCAAGAACCACCTAGTGTAGTGCCCCAGTTGTCTAAAACGGACGAGAGATTGGTGTACCCTGGCCGTGTGGACACGGAGTACATGAAGAAGTTGCGGGACAAGGACTCGTACCTGTTGAAAAGACCCCGCACATTGCCTGTAAATAGCAAGAAACGTCAGTGAACCGGACTCTGAGGTTAGGATTATAGTATTAGATACACAATATAATATATAATTAAGAGAATTTATTCATTAAGAAACAATCCACTACAAAATATCTTTCAGGTTCTGAGGACTAGCGAGACAAGAGTTGAATAAAAAATGTCTTGCTTTATAGAGTTCTTTCATGGTCTTTTTTTAAGTTAACTTTCCGTTGTAACTGCTTACATAACAACACAACAGGAGAATTTACCGTCCTTCTTTTCCTCCTTCACGGCAGCGTTGGATTCTTCCTTAGCGGCGGTTCTCTTCTTGGTGGCATCCTTCTTGACAGCAGCGTCCTTTGTGGTAGCGTCCTTTGTGGCAGTCTCCTTGACGGCAGCTTCGGTTTTCTTAGCGCCAGATGGGTAGAACTTCAAAGCAGCTTCGTAGAAGGTCTTACCTTGGATGTTAGCGATTCTCAATTCTAGAGCAGAGGCGGTTCTGGAACCGTCGGCACCGGCTAGCGAACCAGCACCCCATGGAGAGCCACCGTGGACTTCTTCGATGTTGGCCAATTCAGCAAAGGCGTTCTTGTAACCCAATGGGACGTAGATGATACCGTGGTGGGCCAAGTAGGAAAGACAGTTCTTGACAGTGGATTCTTGACCACCACCGTAAGAAGAGGTGGAGACGAAGAAACCAGCAACTTTACCTTGCAAAGCACCGGTAGCCCACAAGGCACCGGTCTTGTCCCAGAAGGAGGACCATTGGGCTGGCAAAGTACCGAATCTGGTTGGAACACCGAACAAGAAAGCGTCGTACTCCTTCAAAGTGTTTTCAGTGGCAACTGGAATGTCGCTTGGCTTAGGAGGAGCGTTCATTTGAGACAAAATGTCATCACTCAACGTCTCTTCGACTCTGTACAAATCAGCCTTACCACCGGCTTCTTCGACACCCTTCTTGACAGCCTTGGCTAGGTTGTCAATGTGACCGTAAGTGGAGTATGAGATAATAGCGACTTTCACCATTGTTGCAATGTAGTTGTTGTTGTTGTATTAAAGGTTGTGTTGTCAAAGAAAGAGAACAGAAAAAACCCAATTGGCAAGAAAACGGGCAAGAACAAGTGACAATCGACTATATAACTCTCTCCTTTAATAAGCATGAGTATATATATGTATGTATATATACGCCTGCCTCTTTAGTAAAAAATATTCCCAGTCCCATTGCCCACCATGAAATGCAACGTAGCAAGGACTGTAGTGAGTTCCTAATCATTTTTTTTCATCGAATTTTTTCGCTGAACTGCGCTTTACGCTGCTCTTCACGGGTGGTCCACTGTGGAACTACAGTGGTGCAGGACCAATTCTTGGCCTCTAACTAGAGGTACTAACGGAGTAGAATCTCTTGGAAACCACCTCTATCAACCTGCTGAGCATTAGTGGTATATTAATAATATCGGTACAGGTAGTAAAAGGAGAGGCTGCTGCTGCTGCGGGCGTGTCTCAGGCCACTCTCCGCTGCGCCAGGGCTGGAAGAGGCAACTGTTTCTGGATGCGGACTGCGCGCACGCTTGGGGAAAAGGGGTCGAGCGGTCCCCCCCTTCTGCGGTGTTTTCTGCGTCTGGCCCGCAACGCGATGGTTTAACCCCGTGCCCGGCCTGTGAAGGAGGCGCAGGACGGGTGGGGACTCCGGAGCTCCCGCGGTCGCGGAACAGGCCGTCTTGGCCCCTGGAATGCGTCGCGCGACACGGCCCGTGGCGGGCAGGGGCCCGGTGGATAGGAGGTCATTCGTTACGTTATGTACTGCTTACATACACAGGGACGCGTGCGGGCCCCGGGGCAACCACGTGCTTGCGGCTGCGGCACGTGGCGTGGTTCACCCACCCACCCCCCGCGGGCGTTGTCGCTCACGTGGTCAGGCGCCAGAATCACGTGGTCAGGCGCTTCACCAATGCTTTGTACTTCTCCGTAGAGAAGGATTTGGGTCTTTCAATAGGCATGCCGACGGCTCTGTCGATGATTAATTGTGGTAGCACACCGAAGGCTCTGGAGACACCGAATAGCACAGTGTAGAAGGATGCCTCTGTGAGGCCGTAGTATTGCAGCAAGACCCCAGAGTGGGAGTCCACGTTGGGCCATGGGTTCTTCGTCTTTCCGTGCTTGGTGAGCACCTTTGGTGCCACTTCGTAGATGGTCGACACGAGCTTGAACAACTCGTAATTTGGGAAATGTCTCTGTGCAAATTCACGCTGAGCCATGTAACGTGGGTCAGTCTTTCTCAAGACGGCGTGGCCGTACCCTGGAATAACTCTACCGGCCTTCAAAGTGTCCCACAGGTACTTTTCAATGGTCTCCTTAGAGTAATCGCCGTTGACTTCGTCTCTCAATTGGAACAGCCATTCTAGGACTTCCTGGTTAGCACGCCCGTGCAAAGGCCCTGCCAGCCCGTTCAGGCCTGCTGCCAGGGATAAGTATGGCGAGGCGAGCGAGGACCCGACCAAATGGGTCGTGTGTGCAGAGACATTCCCACCTTCGTGGTCGGCGTGGATGGTCAAGTACAGTCTCATTAGATCTACAAATTCTTTGTTCGAGTAACCCAACAGATTCGATAGGTTGGCAGAGTAATCGTGGCCCGCGTCGACAGACCCTAATTTCCCGTCCTTGAAGACGTTTCTGTAGATCTTACCCGCGATGTTGGGCAATTTACCCAACAGGTCTAAACTGTCTTCGAAAGTGTAATCCCAGTAATCACGCTTGTTGACACCCGAGGCGTATGCTTTAGCGAATTTCGACTCGCTCTCCAAGGAATTCACAGCAATGGAGAATTGAGCCATTGGGTGTAGGTCCTTAGGTAGTGTGTCCAGGATCTTGGATACATGTTCGGGCAACTCGGACCTGGCAGCCAAGTCAGCGGATAAGCCCTTCGTTTGTTCTAAACTTGGGACCTCGCCGGTAAGCAGTAGCCACAGAAGTGCCTCTGGTAATGGTTCTTCAGAACCTTCGGCCCTGGGCAATTGGGCCTTTAAATCAGGGATTGTTAGCCCACGGAATTTAATACCTTCCTCGGGGTCCAATACGGACCCTTCCCATACCATAGATGGGATACCTCTCATCCCACCGTACGCTTGGCCCAGAGTGACTGTGTCTATCACCAGGTCACCATGGTTCTTCCTCAAACTCCTAATCTCATCCGCACGTTCAGGGATTTGCTCAGCAAACAGCTCTTTCAACGTCTGTGTCGAATAAAAGGAAACAGAACAGTTGGCTAAAGCACGGGTTTTCACCGATTGGCGCGCTCCACGTAACAACAATTGTGACATATTCTTGGGAGTTTCAAAGTTGTGAGAGCTTCCTGGGTTCGTCTCTTTCAAGAGTTCGGAGACAATAGTCCCAAGGATGCAACTTGTCCACATTCTTTCTTATATATACCGTTGGGAACTCCATTATCCGTGCGATCTTTCGGACCAATGGCAGATTGTGTCTCAGACCAGCAGCACCGTGCCGTGGCCTCCGTGGCTCCGGGACCGCTACTCGACGTAGAGCGCCTGGGCAAAGGAGGGAATCCCGTCCCAAACAGGCAGTTGCGGAATCCCTAGCTGGCAGGGGCGAGTGACGCTGTCGTGCACGACAGCGTCACGCAGGGAACAATATCTGCCGATCTCGGAAATTAGCCCCCGCCGGTCACGTGGTGTCGTCGAGCAAGCTTTTCCAGTGCAAAACCACGCGGCTTCGCCTGTAGCTCACCGGGTGCGTCCCGCGCCAATGCACGTGAGCATTCTTTCGTTACATACAGGTCGGGGTATCCAGTCGGGTACGCTACCGTCGTGATGTACCGACCCCATTCGCCTGCTAAGAGTTTCTCTTTCAGACATGGGATGGCATGACTGCCTTGTAGAGATCGCGTGGTTCGTTTCTCCTTACGAAAGAGAAAAAATCAGTTTACTCGAATGTGATAGGGTCCCTGTTAGCGTATACTGTATAATACACTAAGTGATTTACCTTCACTCTCTAAAGCACCTAGCGAAGTGCGCGCCCAGGAGAGTAAATCCCAAAAAGAAAAATGAAAGAACCCGAAGGTGTCTTTCTTGGGGCGAGCCGGGAATCGAACCCGGGACCTCCCGCACCCTAAGCGGAAATCATACCTCTAGACCACACGCCCTAGTTTAACTTAAAATCGAAATTCCTGGTGTCTGTCCGCATTGTTTCTTCTCCACGCTCGACGTGCTACGTAATCGGCATCTGACGCCGCGGAGGTCAGAAGAAGAAATAAAATTTGGAAGAGAAAAGTTTTTCCGATCCCGCATTATTTGTAATGCAACATTGTCGCAGACCCGATTGCTCCAAACCCGGGTCCGGAAAAACAGGATGCTCCGGACCCGCTTGTATCTCGTGTGGTTTATTGCTTTTTACACACGTGTAAGTCGTGGGTTCAACCAAAGAGAAGTAGTTTTTCCGGTGGCCCCTCGCACGCGCAGCGCGTACAGGGGTTGCTTACGTACTATAGGTTTTTCCGAGAAGTATACGGGAGATCTGCCACGTCGAGCACACAATGACCGCGGCACCTCCACGCGGTTTCTCCTCTTTTTACGTACGAACCCGTGGAGGTGGAAAAACTCTCTGGCTCGGCACGTATTTTGTCATATATAAGAGTGACACTGATACTTATTGGCACATCTGCCAACCGCGCTGACTGGTATTGCTTAGCAACACAACTGCGAACGTACGTATAACAGCATCTATTACCTATGAGCACAGTTTCCAAAAATCATTTATCATTTCCTCCAGATAACGACAACAGGCCGTTCAAATGTCATTTCTGCTCTAGAGGGTTCCACCGTCTCGAACACAAGAAGAGACACCTACGGACGCACACGGGGGAAAAGCCACACGTGTGTAACTTCCCAGGTTGTAGGAAAAAATTCAGCAGAAGCGATGAATTGAAAAGGCATACAAGGACACACACCGGTTCTTCTAGGAGGAAAGGCAGAAGTAAAATGTCTCCACAGGAACAGTTCGTCACATCTCACTCCAGCGTTGTGCTGTCCACCATTGAACCACAACCGTATGGGATAAGAAAACTGCTGTCCTGTGACTCTTTACCAATGGTCTCCATGACGCCGTCGCCGGTGTCCTCGTCTCCGGTCCCCAGTATAGAGTCTCTAAACAATTTCTCTAGCCTCTCTGCTACTAGTAGCAACAAACTGTACAACGAATCGTTCAGCGACGCCTATCTGTCGAGTACTTCCTCCGTTTTCTCCAACCAACGCTTAAAGCCAGTGGTCCCCACAACGGAGACCCCACCTACATATAAGGGACGTTACCACAAGCCTGCAAAATTCGAGTTTGATTCCGATTCAGACAGAGAAGAAGAGGCTCAACAAGCAAAGATAACACTACCGCCACTGAGGTCGATGCTGGAAAAAATCAGCCACTTCAATAACCAACCTCTCAGCGGACAGATATAGACCGTACATAGACTCAATCCATAGCATATTCATTCGTAACCAGAACAAACGACGCTGTCTGGCAAGGAAAGCGACTGTCACTTGGTCAGACACGTGACTCTGTTTGGGCAACTGTAAGAGACATTAAGAAAAAACGAGCAGGACACTTTCCTACCACGATAGACAGCTGGCAGGGTCTATTTCTCAGGGTTGTGGTAGTTTTGCGTTGTAGCATCGAGACTCCAATCACCACTGGGTTACTACACTAGCTCTTGCCGCTGTTTGCTTGTTTGAAAGGCCTCTAGGAAGTTTGAAGAGATTTCCAAAAGATACCAAACGAACATTGGCAGGGTTCAAGGACGTGCCATTTGGACTAATAATTTGAATCTCTCCTCTCCTATCGCTACAAGAAAGTTTGTCAGCAATGGATATAAATATGAATGATGGTTCCGCTTCAGAACAAGACCGCACTGCAGAGTTAGCACACAGCTTTTCTGGAATGAACGTCGACAGTCCCAACGAGTTAGAACCGCAGTACAATGCCGACCGGTCGCGGACGACGCCTATATTCCAGGACGACGACGCTATCCCTTCGTATACGGAACACCAGGAACATGGAACGTTTGGTCTGTCGGATTCAGACACGGGAAGTATGAGTTCTTTGACTCGAAGGGAGGAAAACCCGAAAAAGGCTCCAGCAGCCTCGGCACAGCCGGCACCAGTGGCTAACACTATGGTTCCTGTTGATATAACTTGGCAACAAGGTGGCACAAAGGCTTATGTGACAGGTTCGTTCACCAATTGGAGGAAAATGATTGGGCTGGTGCCCGTCCCTGGGCAACCGGGACTGTTACATGTCACATTGCAATTGCCCCCGGGAACGCATAGATTCAGGTTTATTGTCGATAATGAACTAAGGTTTAGTGACTATTTACCTACGGCTACGGACCAAATGGGGAATTTTGTGAATTATTTGGAAGTTACACCTGTAGCAGACCCTACGTGGACAGATGGACCCATGGTCGACGACGACACCGTGGTCTCAACGACTGGTGGTACCACAGTGACAACAACAAGTCTGCAGACTTCTTCAATGTCGCCGTCACCGGCGTCGACTAAATCCTCTGCACCATTGAGCGCTAGGTCTCGAATCGCTTTGGAGATAGAAAATGAGCCCGATGAGATGGGGAACGGCTATTCTCGGTTCCATGATGAACAACCCTCGATGACCGCAGTAGAGTATACACAGGACATACCTGCGCTGTTTACAGATCCCACGGTGATGGAGCAGTATTATCTGACATTAGACCAACAACAAAACAACCATCAAAGTATGGCTTGGTTGACCCCGCCGCAATTACCACCGCATTTAGAGAACGTGATCCTTAACAGTTACTCCAACCAGCAAGGAACGAATAACGAAAACAATTCTGGAGCTCTCCCCATACCAAACCATGTTATTTTGAACCATCTGGCTACAAGCAGCATCAAACATAACACGTTGTGTGTCGCTTCGATAGTAAGGTACAAGCAGAAATACGTGACTCAAATCCTTTATGCTCCTTTGCAATGAAGAGCTGGCCATGGATCTGGTAATCGGAAGATAGAGTAAGGAAAATTAATGAGCGTGTGTTTTGTGTATGCCCATGTATACAAACATTCTAAGTACAGATGTATAAATATATAGTCCTTATTTCTGAAGACTCAAACTAATGTTTAATAATTGTGATCCGGATGATATCTCTGAGACCGTGGTGAAACTGAATAAAATTAACATTTGGTGATTTCGCAAAGGGTTTAAAGCTATATAAAAATTAAACACAATTGTAAGCTCATAAAGGGTCCAAACGAATAGTACCGACTTATCTTATACTATTTAAACAGATAACAGCACAGACTCTAGTATTATGGAGGACACTCGAGAGGAAGATTTTGTTAGTAGCAGCAGACCTTTAAGTAGGAGAGCGTCGAGCGTTTTTTCGCTTGACACGACTCCATTAGAACCTCCCAACACAACTGATATCCAACAGTTTGTGAGCGATGATTACCATTTCAGTATGATAAGAAACTTGCACTTGGCTGATTACGTGACTTTGCTGAATGGATTCTCTGGTTTCTATTCCATCGTCAGTTGTTTAAGATTCACATTAACCGGCAAGCCTCATTACGTCCAAAGAGCCCATTTCTTTATCTTCCTAGGGACGGTGTTTGATTTCTTAGATGGGAGAGTAGCCAGGTTGAGAAACAGGTCCTCTTTAATGGGCCAGGAACTAGATTCATTAGCTGATTTAGTTTCATTCGGGGTGGCCCCCGCAGCTATTGCATTTGCCATTGGGTTTCAAACTACGGTGGACGTGATGTTCCTTTCGTTTTTTGTACTATGTGGGTTAGCAAGACTTGCAAGGTTTAATGTCACTGTGAGTAGAATTCCCAAGGATTCGCAAGGCAAATCGAAATATTTTGAAGGTTTACCTTTACCAACAAGTCTATTTTTAGTGGCAGGTATGGCCTTATTAGTCAGGAAAGATTTAATAGTAGAGAACTTACCTTGGGGGATCCTTAGAGAGGGCAAGTACTTTGAAATGCATCCTGCGGCATTAATTTTTTTCATTCATGGTTGTGGGTTCATTTCTAAAAGTTTGAAGATCCCAAAACCTTGAACTATCAAGAAGAAAGACATTTAACTGTTCATTCTGTTTGAACATTTTGCATCTTATTTACAACAACAACACCACCAGGAGTAAGTATTCCATGGGGGCGTGGCGACTTTAGGCCCTTTAAACATTTAGCTATATATACGTAACGATAGGAAATTTGTTCCAGATCGCACTACTATAACATACTCTGAACACAAGAGTACACATAATCAAAAAAATACGCAGCAGATCGACTCTTCTTGCTTACGGGCTTTACATCAGGATCCAAACAGGTTCAGGTGTTTTAAATGACAAAAAAAAGTGCCACCTCCTAGAATCGAACCAGGGTTTCATCGGCCACAACGATGTGTACTAACCACTATACTAAGATGGCATATTAAATCATGCTTTTGTTGTACATTGAATATAACTTATACTCGAATAAGAATAACACATGACTAAGAACTTACAAAGAGACAAGACTAATGAATGAACAAGAAATATGACTAATGACTGACCAAGAAATATTACTAATAACTGACAAAGAGATTGGACTTAAACAAGATAAGAAAAGGACTAACCATTGAACAAATATAAAAGGCAATGAAGAATGCCAATGTATAAGTCCCAATTATATCTAGTATTATTATTATATACATATAAGAAGAATAAATCACCTTTCTGATATTGTATCCTGATCTCACTAATCAGAACCGTCACCTTGCACTGTTAATGTGATCAAGTTACAACAGCTTTCTTCTCCCCTGGAGAGAGTGTAGTTATACATATGAACGGAAAGGCTTGCATGGGAACCAAAAGCCCAGCTGCCAACACGAGAATTGCTTGCACGAGACTATCGCACAATGTTGGACATGGCAGTCCTCAAGGCTCCATGTCAACGTTGAGACCTAAAATGCTAAATTAGGGTTATCAACTATTTGAATAATTGAATATCGATGAGCGGTTAGATCCATAAGACCGTTTAGTTCGGTTAATGGAACGTTATCGAACAAGCTGGAACCGTAATTTGAACCTTAGAACATCTGAATAGGAGTGGTTAATACTACGTACTGTTCAGAGTTTAATTGTGCATGGTCAGTGAAAGACTAGCACAAAAGAATGAAGGATTAAACTAAAAACTGTTCTTCAGTTATTGATCGATAATACGACTGTTTTTAAGATGATGTAACATTACGATTACATCATTACAGTATCTAACCAAGGAGACTATTTCATTGATGAAAATTTTTCATTTGCAATCAGAATTCTTTTGTATATAAAGGTCTGGAAATAACATCTTTATCCAAAATATGTTTAACCAGAATCTTATATTTATATTAGAAGAAAAAGACCATCGAATAAGTAGAAGCTTAGATACAGTAAATAACTATATCTAATCTATTGAAGTACATTCGTTATCGCAGCTATTCTTACTAAGTCAGATTTCATTGATTATCTAACACACAATGTGGTTACAAGCTAGAGTATATATCCGTTAGATAACACAGTGTACATCTGGGATATCTGGATGACGTTCCGTAAACGACTGTTTAAAGTAAACTAATTGCTCTCAGGGGCAATGTAAACACCTCTCAAGGTATCTTGAAGCAGAGTTTCATAACTTAGAAGCACCTGCTATTTACCACAATTGCAATGGTGTAGAATCTGTTACGCTCGGCATTAATCTTTGGATTTCCCAACACTCTATAGACGAAAGAATCCCAAATATTAATATCAAATGGCTAGCATGTGCTGTACAAAAGTTCGAGGAGCAGGTGTAACCAGGTCTAAAATCCCTTTGTCCACATTCGATTCATATCCCAACTACGAGTACACTTAATGGTCCGAGCTCAATGTGTAACCCCAAAGTTTGCTACGGTTCTACAACAATAATTGAATTACTGATAAAAATTTATCCATTGCTATATATTCTTAGAGAGCCATATATTTAAATTACATTGTATAAGTGGTCCCATACAATGAAAGACAATCAAGTATCATATACATGAGGGAGACAAACGTAGGATACCTGAAGATAAAGTCAAAAAAGTTTATGGTGTCACTGGTTCGACGTTCCAAATGGTGTCAGCGTATTCTTCGATACAACGGTCACTGCTGAAGAAACCAACATTTGCGACACTCAAGATACATTTCTTCACCCATTCATCTCTTTGGGTGTGGAAAACTTGATCAACCAATTCTTGTGTTGCGATGTAAGAGTCGAAGTCGTCACTAACCAAATAGTAATCGCCATGGTTCTTGACACTGTCCACGATTGGCTTAAATTCATTTGCATTCTCTGAGGAGAAATCGCCTCTTTCAATGGCATTCAGCACCATATTTAGACTGTCTGGTAGTGGTTGTGGGCGGTATTGATGGTTATATCTCAAGTCCTCAACATTTTCACTCAAGTTACCAAACAAAAAGATGTTGTCTTCACCAATCTCTCTGGTAATCTCGACATTAGCACCGTCCACGGTACCGATAATCAACCCACCGTTCATGACGAACTTCATGTTAGAAGTACCCGAAGCTTCTGTCCCGGCCGTGG
Source organism: Sungouiozyma intestinalis (assembly GCA_003708845.3). Lineage (NCBI taxonomy): Eukaryota > Fungi > Ascomycota > Saccharomycetes > Saccharomycetales > Saccharomycetaceae > Sungouiozyma > Sungouiozyma intestinalis. Next base: position 227,966 of record PPOJ03000003.1, on the reverse strand, counting down.
AGATATGTTCACTTAGATCCGAAGCAGGGATAATAACCTCGGCTTTTGACACGTTGTAATCTGGGACAAAGACAACTTTCAATAGACTGTCAATTTCTTCGTCATTGTTAATGACCTCGCCAGTGGCATTGATCAATTTAATGATCAATTTAGCCATGTAGTAACCTGGTGCACTCTTACCGCCGAAAATAGACACCTTTCTTGGGAATTTCTTAGCGACTTCCTCGATAGACTCCCCATCAGCTAGCAGTTTCTTAATGGCCAAGTAACGGTAGATGACACCAAAGATATTCATTTGTTGACGCTTGTACTCATGGATACGCTTGACTTGGATGTCGAATAGAGTGTCCTTCAAGTGTGTCCTGTCAATAATATCGACACCGTCATTCAATCTCTTGATCAAGTCACATAGCCTCTCCTTGTTATGCAACTTAACAGCGTCCCATTTGTCCCGGAACTCCTTTTGGTCGACCAATTGGCTCAATTGAGTCAATTTTGGCATGTCCAACAAGAACTCAGAGTTAGGGTCGTTGATGGCTTCGCTGATTAACTCACACAGTTTAGGGTTGGCTTGTTTCAACCATCTTCTTGGTGTGATACCGTTCGTCACATTTGTGAACTTGGAAGCACCGTAGAACTTCACAAAGTCTGCAAAGATGGTCTTCTTGATCAATTCAGAATGTAACTCAGCCACACCGTTGACTTTGTGTGACCCAACAATGGCCAAGAATGCCATTCTGATCTGTCTTTGAGGCCCGTTCTCCTCGATGATGGAGATACGAGACAACAAGTCCATATCCTTAGGGAACTTCTTAGCCACATCTTGCAAGAAGAACCAGTTGATATCGTACACGATTTCCAAATGTCTTGGCAACAAGTGGCCAAACAACCCGACGGGCCATTTTTCCAAAGCTTCTTGCATCACTGTGTGGTTAGTGTATGCAAAAGTCCTTGTGACAATGTCCCAGGCGTCGTGCCAGTCCAATTTCTCCAAATCGACCAAGATTCTTTGCAACTCGACAATGGCCAACGTTGGGTGAGTGTCATTCAACTGGATTGCGACTTGGTCTGGGAATTCGGTCCAAGGTCTCTTTGATTTCTTGAATCTTCTTAGGATATCGTGCAGAGAAGCGGAACACCAGAAGTATTGTTGTTTCAATCTCAACTCTTTCCCTTGCTCGAAGTTGTCGTTAGGGTACAAGACGGCAGTGATCGATTCAGCCCTTTGTTGTTGGTCGACAGAGTTTTGGTACTCACCGTTGTTGAACTTGGCAAAGTCAAACTCGGTGGTAGGTCTTGCCTGCCACAACCTCAAGTTGTTGACGTTCGAGGTCTTGTAACCTGGCACAGGGGTGTCATAGGCAACAGCCAGAACACGCTCCCCACCGATCCATTGGCTAGGCGACAGAGTGGACCCATCTTTCTCCTGTCTGTCAACGTACCCATAGAACGTAATTGGGAACTGGACCTCGTGACGCTCGATTTCCCATGGGTTACCGAAATTCAACCAGTAATCCGGGGTTTCGACTTGGTAACCGTCAATAATCTTCTGAGAGAAGATACCGTACTCGTAACGAAGCCCATAGCCCCAAGCAGGGATGTTTTCGGTGGCCATCGAGTCGACAAAACAAGCTGCCAATCTACCAAGCCCACCGTTACCCAGGGCAGCGTCCGGCTCTTGCTCCAGGACGTCTTCCAACTTGAAACCAAGCTCGTCCAAAGCACCGCCGACCATGGCACGAGAATCCGTAGTCTTTTCCCCTGCCTCGTCGCCGTCGACGTCCAAATTGATCAAGGCATTGTCCAGGGCCCTACCCATCAAGAACTCCAGAGACAAGTAGTAGACACGCTTGGGGTCCTTAGTGGTGAACTTCTGTTGCGTCTTGTTCCAGTCAATGACCAGGTTGTCACGCAATGCCATCGACGTGGCCTCGTACGCAGCCAGGTTGTCACAATTGTACAGGGACCGCGCTAGCGCAGTCTCAACATGGTCGATAAACCGGGATTGGAAGTCCTCGGCGCTTTCAAACTTCTTCACCTGGTGCTTGTTCCAAAGAGCCCTCGACTTCAATGGGATGGTAGCGTCAATGGCCTTAATCTCTTGCGGCAAAAACCCCGTCAACCGTCTGGTCAATCTAGGGAACTGTTTGGGCGAGGATGGCTCGCCCGTGATCATGTCATTAGCGGTAGAAGGATGGTTCGACATGGTATCCTTCGCTTACGTCTATATGCCAATGCCAATGCAAGTTACAAGACAGACGACACGCATGTGAGACAGAACAGACACTTCGAGCGAATCTTATATATACATGAGCGAATTATTACTGAGGTTTACGAGAGGGGCATTGACAAGGGAGGGGGTCCATCCCCGGTGTGTTGAAACATGCCAGCCAGATATGTTTTCATGCAATGGGATCCGCACGTTAGCATTGAGCATGTTTGAGCACCTAGAAGGGGGTGACCAGAGGTTTTCATTGGTGTGCACGGTCTTGTGCAGTTGTCGATAAAGGAGACGAGGGACAGTGCTGCCGACTGGTGCTGCCGGGAGTGCTTTTCGAAGGCTCCAAGGGCAGAGAAGGGGCCGGGGCGGAAGATCGCGGGGCCCGCGGGGCTCGCGGGGTCGCGCAAAAGCCACGTGCTGGTGCATTAGATCATGTGATACAATACCTCGTCACATGATCTGATGCATCGTCACGTGCTGATGCACCGAATCACATGATCAAACGCATCAGCACGTGACCAAAACCAGGTCACGCGCGTTTTGGTGTTACCCGCACCGACGCCCCCCCCCAACTTGCGGCCCGAAAGCACAAACGAAAAAGCAAGTTCTCGGTGTGCCTGTCTTACATATAAGATGACTGCTGTGTGTAGTGTTCAGTTACCACTCTCTAGACCCTGTCCCTGACACAAGTACGTATTTTTGGAGGCTATTTTCACCCATATCCACGCTAACGCCAGTGAAGGACACGACATCTTATTAGGAGAGCCGCTAGAGTCATCGGTATCATTACGAAAACACATCTCAGCAGAAAACTTTCTTTAGGCTTTTCCTGGTTATAATAACCGTTGATTTACCATTTGAACAGTGCTGCACTCAGTTCTTGGGACACTCCAGAGTCCTGCAGTTTGCCCGCTACTTGTAACAAAATTTTGCCCGTTTAGATGACCACAGACGTGAACAAGAAGAACACCTTGTCCAAGTTCAAGAAGCTGTTTGTGAGTGGCCATGATAGTGGCGCGAACGAGGTGCCAGTGGCTGCTAAGCACCATGCACATGAGGACCCTGTCTCGCCTCAGCTGGCTTCGGACACCACGGATTGCTCTACAAGGTCGTCATCGCCCAGGAACCATTCTCCCGTGGCGTCGCACTCGTCTGCGTCCTCAGTCAACTCGCTAGGGTCGGAGCGGAAGGAGGCATCCCCGCCAGCAAGCTCCGTGGTAGCCGCCATGTCGCCAGCTAGCCATGCTGCTTCAGCCGCGACCGCTGCGTCACACCATCCTGTCCCACGTACGCATGCTCCACCAGTAGCAGCTACTCCGTCTCATAGCAACCAGAGTCCGCAGTGCAAACGGTTTGCCGTCTTCGAAGACGGTACTCATGAGCACCACTTGAAGATAGCCAAGAGACAGGAAAAACTGAGCAGCATGTTGAAAAACATGGTAGGTGCCCAGAAACTGAGATCAGAGGCTCGGTCCGCCGTTCCAGAGTTGATCACCCCTCCATCTCTGATCTCAGGGTTGGTGAAACAGTATCAAGCCCATGACAAGGCTGTTATCAGTGGCGCGTACAACGGCGACGAGAAGACAATGTTTGAACGGAAGGATTCACAGTTGCCACAAGGAACCGCACCGATGCATTGTCCTCAGGGCAAACTTTTGCCCGACACTTCGTCAAAGACTTTCTTAGAGAAATACGGGAAATGTCAGGAAGTCCTTGGGAAAGGCGCGTTTGGTGTTGTGAGGATCTGTCACAAGAGAGTCGACGACAAAGAAGTGTTGTATGCAGTGAAGGAGTTCAAGAAGAAAAACAACGAGAACGCTGACAAGTACTCGAAAAGACTGACTTCCGAGTTCTGCATCTCCTCGTCGTTGCACCACTCAAACATCGTGTCTACTTTGGACTTGTTCAAAGACGCAAAGGGCTCCTACTGTGAAGTCATGGAATATTGCGCGGGCGGAGACCTGTTCACGCTGATCATTGCCGCAGGAAGGTTGGAATACATGGAGGCAGATTGCTTCTTCAAACAGTTGGTGAAAGGTGTCGTGTACATGCACGATATGGGTGTTTGTCATCGAGACTTGAAACCGGAAAACCTGTTACTTACCTCTGATGGTGTATTGAAGATCACAGATTTCGGTAACAGTGAATGCTTTAAGATGGCCTGGGAGGATGATATCTACCTCAGTGGCGGCGTGTGCGGGTCTACTCCCTACATTGCCCCTGAAGAATATACCCATGACGAATTTGACCCCCGACCAGTGGATATTTGGGCGTGTGGTGTCATCTACATGGCAATGCGGACCGGGAGGCAACTGTGGAGCAGCGCAAAGAAGGATGACCCATTCTATTTGAGCTACTTGAAAGGGAGAAAGGAGAAGGATGGGTATGAACCCATCGAGCAAATGAAGAGAGCAAGGTGTAGAAACGTCATTTACTCCATGTTAGACCCTGTGCCCCATAGAAGAATCAATGGGAGACAAATCTTAAACAGTGAATGGGGTAGAGAGATCAAATGCACGCACGAACCACGCTCATCAAGATGACCAGAAAGAAATGGAAACCAAAAGCAAAAGTTGTAAAAATATTTTCATCTCCGTCATTTCTCATACCGATACAAATGGAAACAACAACAACATTATCATCATCTGCATCCACTGTTTTCGTTGTATCTCATTCCAGTTTTTGGTTGTCTTCTCATACCATGACTTCTTCTTGTCCATCAAAATATTAATTATTTTCTTTGACTATATTTATTGTATACATATGAACCTTCTTAAAGAGTTTAGGATTAAAGGTTGTATATGATATTTACCATTGCAGGGGGGGATGGGGGAAAGGAAACACACAGAGATAGAGACATCATTTGATACCTAAAGCACAGATATCCAAACTAGTCATCTCATGTAACAAATGTTCGATACGGTCATCCAAAGCACCGCTAGCGTAATCGTCTCTCGATTGCTGATCTAAATATTGCTGGATCTGTGCTAATCTTGTGTACCCTTCGGTACAGAACCTCATCTGAATCTTCACCAACGCTTCAAAACTTGGATTGTAATATGGTACCCTCAAACTGACCAATTGAGGCAATTCGGTCTTCAGTTGGTAATTCAACGTCTCGTAGACATCCTTTGCCAACTCCAACTCTTTCTCCGCTCTTGGTACCTTCGAGGCGTCCTTTGCGGGCTTGTCAATCAGCCTACGGACTTTGGCCTTTTTAGCTTCGAAATCTGTCTTCTTGTGCTCCCTTTTCTTGATAGCGTCGTCGATCTCTTTGAAATACGATGAGAACTTCGAGATTGGATCCAACACAGTCTCTCTGAAGGGCCCATCCAGTTGTTTCACTGTCTCGGAGTCAAAATCTTGCACACATTGTAAATAGTAATTCCCAACATTGTATCCACCACCGCTGATATACTTCGAGTCGTCGTAAAGACTAGAAATAACTTCCGCAATAGTAAATTGAGACGCAGTCACTGCTCTTAACGAATCCAGGTACCCCTTCGCCTCTTTCTGCAACTCATCTCCTGCCCTTTGCAAAACCCGATACCTACGCTCCTCCAGATCGAACTCTTTGTCCGACGTCTTGTCGACACTTTTCACCAGCACGTTATTGCCTGCCCTGTTAATGGCCTTCTTAAACCCAGTCCAACTCATTGCTCCACGTCAAGCTCCCGTTAGCAGCGTTGCTCTCGCAGTCTGTCTATATGTGTGTTGCTCTAATAGTGTAGTAGTCTTTTTTTCTCACACTTATTCACTTTAATATATATGGACATTATATAAGGTGAGTGAAGGCTCTCTGGACATCACAGGTAGGGCCTTACGGCCTCACCGTCGTACAAGGTAAATGGAGTGTCTTCACCAACAACGGCAATGGATAAGTTGTCTACGGTCAGGGTTTCGTCCTTCAATGAGTGTCTCAACGCTTCCACACCGCTGAGGATCAAGTCCTCAGCGGTTTCTTTACCGAGGAAATCGTTCATCGTCCTCTCTAGATACGTCCTTGACCCTTGCGAACGGGCTCCGATGGCTGCACCGTACAATTCTAGCGTGTTTCCCGAAGGTTGAAATTCTAACAAGTGGGGGCCGCTCTTGTCGTAACCGATTATCAGCAAGCCGACACCGTAGGGACGGCCACCGTACGATTGAGTATTCTTTTGTGCCTTCTCTGAGAGTAGATGGCCAGCCCTCTCCACTGAGAGCTTTCTGTTGTACACCAAGTTCGAGTAATTGCACTGCTGCCTCAAGTAGTTGCTCAGCACACGAGCGTCGGGGGCCAAACCGGCCAACGAAAGCCCCATATGCGTGTCGCACTTGATGATCTTCTTCTGGTACGACGATAACTCATCGGCATTACGCTTCAAAGCGACCACAACCGCGTGTTTACCGGACCTTAGTCCCACGGTCACACTACCTTGTTTGATGGCCTCTAAGGCGTACTCCACCTGGAAAAGCCTCCCGGTTGGAGAGAACGTCACAGCGTCCCCGTCGTAGTTGTTTCTAAACATCCCGTGTCAATTCCAGCTAGCTCCTGCTCGGTTTGCCCATGGAAGACGTCTACGGGAAGCAACTGGGTGTGTGGCAAAACGCTTTTATAGAGCAGTGCACAGGGGTTGCCCGGATGGACCAAATCACGTGGTGCAATATACCACGTGACAAAATAGTGCACGTGACGGATATGCACACCACGTGATAAACAGCTGCACGTGACGGAGTGTGTTTGGCAGGCCACACCCGCTTTCTCAAGCCTTGTCGGCGGCATGTGCAGAGCCGTTGCAGGAAACAGACTGTTGGAAGCCAAGGAGTCCTGGCACGCAACGGTAGCGAGGTTAGTAGGCATGCCTTTACATTTCGATTGGCACAATGCAGCTAAAGCGCTGTGTTCCTGCACCGTGCTGATGTACTGTGCCTGTGCCTATGCCTAGCAACGATGCCTCTCGGACACTAGTACGGGGCAAGTGTATTCGCGATGTGCAATAGTGTGCAGTTGTCACATAGCGGTTTCTGCATGAGAGGAGCGGGACGATGAGTCTCAAACGTGGCGCAGTGCATTTTCTGCAAGAAATTAGCCGCTCACAGTCTTAGGCCCAAGCTTAATCGGCCATAAGTACCGGGGGACAGCGCGGGAAAAAGACTAGGTTACGGTACCGCGGAAACGGTTGATCGGGCTGTAGCGGGCGGTGGAGACAGCGCGGTTTAGAACACATGCAGGGCGCAAAAACATACGGAAAATGTGCATGAAGAATCACTCTGTGGGGGGAGGCCCACCCAGGAGGTGTGCATGCAGCCTCCCCTTAGTGAATGTGAATGGGAGGTATCTCAGAGCGTACAACTACACAAACTTATCGGAAATCTAAGGATTTAATACCACGAGTAATAAACTCTACGTCATTGTGCTGTTTACAGAGGTGTTTGATCTTGGGAGATAGAAGACATGTTGTACCAGATATAACTGGTTGTTCTCTTTGAACTAACATGAAAACCAATACATAATTATGTTTCATTCCAAGAGAACTACATGTTGTAGTAGTTTATATACTTTTCACAAATCTTCATTGTGTGTCACTTATCCCAAAACAATACTCAATGCTGATTTATAAATATCTTCAGCGCGTACTCTTTCCTATTTAGTAGCACTTCCTCCTTTGATAATATCACTACTATCTATTGCTATTATTCCTGACAGTTATTACTTGCTTTATACATCTAGAATATATAAAAGTAAAAAATCAACGAGGCACATAGATTTCTTACATTTGTGTTCTATAGAAGCACCTTCAAAATATACATTAGTATATGATACCAAGATGAGATATGATTAAATTTTGCAACGATTGATTCTGGGGCTATTCATATCCATGATGTTCTCGCGTTCTGTATTACATGCACTGACCTCTCTCTGTGCAAACCAGTAGGCTGGTGCGAATTGGCAAAGGCTGACTGTCCCCGTAGGGCTGTCTGACGCAGTTAGGGTTTGGTGTCCGGGTAATAGTGTCAAACCGGTTTCAAACCCGTCGCTTAAATAAAACCACTCTTTAACCCACCATTTACAATGCCATAAGTTGCAAAGTGCACAGTCTGTAAGTACGGTAGCGTGGTTTTCATTGGCGTGGCAGAATGTGGTTCGTGAAACGGTGGCTTCTGGCTGCGGTATACGCGACTCTGGATTGGATTCCGCCGTTCTTTTGGGATGTTTTGAATGTATTGGTGGACATCTACCTTTTCTGGTTCTCGAAGTTAATGCACTATTTGAGGCCCCGGTCGAGGACCGCCTACTACGAGGCCATTTCGAAGTTGGAAGTGTGCGACTCTTACGAGACGTGGCACGATACTGCCGGGATGGTGGACGAGATTACGGGTGCCAATTTGTGGCGACGAAACATTTTCTCCAAGAGGTACGATTTCAACTCTGTCCTTGAGCAATATACGTCATTAGTGCAGGCACTTAACGTTGAGGATGTAGAGACGCTCCGGGAGAAGTTTTCCACCACGGGTCCCTGTATGTTACGGAATTTTGCAGGGATCGTGGATAAGAAGTTGTTTACGAAGTCCCTGACGGGCACCAAACTTTTGATTGAGCAATTTCTTTTAAGGACGTTAGAAGGGTTAGACCTGTTGGATAACAGCCTTGTCCCCACTTTTTTTTTCCAACGTTGTAAGCTATCTCTGGGTACCACAGCGCTGATATTGCAAGGTGGGTCGTTATGTGGGTTGTTCCATTTGGGTGTCATTAAGGGTCTGCTGGACCAAGACCTAATGCCAAACATTATTAGTGGATCGTCGATGGGTGCGTGTGTGGCCAGTGTGTATGGATGTTTGTTGAACGAGGAGTTGAAACAATTCCTGCACGATGACGGGATCCTGAGCGTAATCAAGGAAGATGTGGAGTTACTAAGAAGCTGCGGGTACGGCAATGTAGAGCAACATTTGAACCTGGGGACATTGATTCAAAACTTGGTCCATTTCGGTTACTCGCCCGATGTGTACCTCTTTGTCCAATTCGTGTTGAAATATATTGTCAAGGACATCACATTTGAAGAAGCTTTCCAAAAGACGAGAAAAGTCTTCAATGTGGTGATTCACCCGACAGATAAATCGTGCCCGAGCCTGCTGAATTACGTGACGACGCCGAACGTGCTGATCCGGTCCGCGATCGATTGTAGTATTGGTTCTGGCGTCATCTCCAAGGAAACTTTCTTGTATTGCAAGAATTTGGAAAACAAGATTGTTCCATTCTTGACCCAGGAGAAGACTGAGAAGATCAAGTTCCTTGCCCCTGAAAACACTGCGACAAATCGAGACGAATTAGAGAGCCCATACACTCGACTCACCGAGTTGTTCAACGTTAACAACTTCATCGTGTCATTGGCAAGGCCTTACCTGGCACCCTTAGTGGTCAACGACTTGAAACACGAGATCAAGACATCCAAGTATTACTATTACAAACATTATCCAGATACAAACACACAAACGTATAACAAAATATCAGATTTGGGGATTCCACAATTGAACTTCACCGAGATGGAACCCCTGGCATTCAAATTCAAATACCATCTAGAAAGGAAGTTGAAAAATATTGCCACGATGGAATTTCATCATCGAATGAACGTGCTGGACAACTTGGGCCTGCTAAATGCGTGGGTGAAGAGACTGATTATCGATGAAAAGACGCCCAGGTCTGCGACAGAGATCGCTATTGTGCCCCGGATCAAAAGTTTGTCAATAACAAGGATTATAGAGGGTCAACTAGATAACATCTCATACTGGATCAAATGTGGAGAGCAAAGCACATGGCCTGTCCTATCGCTGATCAATACAAGGTGCGCTGTGGAGTTCAATCTGGACTACATCATTCGGAGAAGAAGAGAGAAGTATCAAGCTACGTAAGAAGGAAAGCACCTCCCTCCCCCCCATTATCACCTATCTATAAAACAATTTTGTAGTATCTCTTTCATGAAGGTAAAGGTATTCATTCTCAACTACATGACAAGGCAACTCATCGAATGTCTGCGCACCTCTTGTGATCCGTAGTGTACCCGTCACGTCTGCAGCGTGGCCCGTGGCCAGGTTCTGTAAGATCAAGTTAATGGAACTCTTGTAATGACACATTGAAGTGAACTTCAAAAACTCTTGCACAAGCGGGTCAGAACCTACACCCTCACCATTTTCACCTTGATACAGCTCCAACGATGTATGCACCACCAACAGACCACACCTCTTTTGTAATGGATTGACCAGCCATTGAAACAATTCATCGCAAGTCAGCCCGCTCATTAGCGATAATAGTATCTCCGGTTGATCCAAAATGAGCATCGTCTCGGGACCGTGAGCAAATTGCTCCACAACTTGACCCAGAAGTTCTCTGTGGCCCACGGTTAAACACTTGGTGGCGAAATCTGTCAACAGGTTTACCACTTGACATTGCACTGATGGAATTTGTGATTTGGCAAGCGACGCCTCATAAAAAGCTGGCTCATGAACGAAAGAACCAATACAAACTTTACCTTGCAAGCGTGCCTTCGAATCGTTCGATTGATTCAAATGGTAAGCAGAGCCTTTGCAGTGTGTTTCCGCTAAAGCGGTCAGCAGCCATAAGGGTCTAGTTGCCTGCGTGGACGTTACCAACATCAACGAATGAGCACCATCTTGGAAAAGCTGGGACGGTAACACAGAACCGTCAGAAAACAACACCAGATCCTGTCGTTGAGACATTGCCGCACGGTTACGATGTCCAGGGATCAGAGCTTAACCATCAAGGCCATCTGCTCATCTCAAAGGTTTTTTCAGTGAAAAAAAATTTTTTTCAATGTAAAAGAGCTCATCACCAACTGTTCACCACACTTGAATAACAGCTTTAGTCGCCAAAAGTGCAATCCAAAAGAACCGCAATCGTCATGTCTATCGTGCTACCAATTTTGTCTCAAGATATTACCACCAATGTGGTTAGCGGTGTGAAGTTAACCGAGCCAGTGCGCCGTCCTGTTGAGCCCGTTGGTAAGAATTTCATGCACCATGCTACAAGAACGTTGAGAAACCATACCTGGTCTGAATTCGAAAAGATCCAAGCTGAGAGAAACGTCAAGGTCGTGGATGAGTCGACTGTGGACCCTGACGAGCTTTTGTTCGACCAAGAATTGGCCGACGAGACTCTATTGACCCACGACCCAAGAGACTGGAAAAGCGCCGACTTGTATGCTGCCATGGGTCTTTCTCAATTGAGATGCAAGGCCACTGACTCCCAAATCATCAAGGCTCACAGAAAGCAAGTTGTCAAGTACCATCCAGACAAACAGTCTGCTGCGGGTGCTGGTGAGCAAGATGGGTTCTTCAAGATCATTCAAAAGGCCTTTGAAACGTTGACTGACAAGAACAAGAGAGCACAATACGACTCGTGTGATTTTGTTGCCGATGTGGAACCACCAAAGAAGAACAGCGAGTACGATTTCTTCGAAGCCTGGTCGCCTGTGTTCCAAAGTGAGGCCCGTTTCTCGAAGAAGACCCCGGTCCCAGAATTGGGTGACTTGACTACAAGCAAGAAGGATGTCGAGCAATTCTACTCGTTCTGGCACAGATTTGACTCCTGGAGAACTTTCGAGTTCCTTGACGAAGATGTTCCTGATGACTCTTCCAACAGAGACCACAAACGTTACATCGAAAGGAAAAACAAGGCCGCCAGAGACAAGAAGAAGACCGCCGACAATGCTAGATTGGTGAAACTTGTCGAGAGAGCCATGAACGAAGACCCACGTATCAAGTTGTTCAAAGAAGAAGAAAAGAAGGAGAAGGCCCAAAAGAAGTGGGAAAGAGAAGCTGGTGCCAGAGCTGAAGCCGAGGCCAAAGCCAAAGCCGAGGCAGAGGCCAAGGCCAAGGCTGAAGCCGAAGCAGTTGAAGCCGCTGCAGCTAAGGTTGACAAGAAGAAGTCCAAGGAAGCTGCTAAGGCCGCCAAGAAGAAGAACAAGAGAGCTATCCGTAGTGCTCCAAAGGAGGCTGACTACTACGGCGACTCCGCCAACGCCACCGCCATTGACGACCAAACTGGGTTGCTTGTCGACTCCCTGGATGACACGCAATTGGTGGAGATTAGTGACAAGATCAGAGCCGCTCCTTCCGAGAGTAAGCAAATCTTGTCTGCCTTGGCTAAAGAGTTAGTCGACTCCGGTAAGATGCCAGCCTCCGTATTGTCTTACTTTGTATAAGCTTAGCACCTTAGGGTCTAGTACCTATATGGTATACTCCTATGTAATAAGAAGCTTTATAAAGAACAACAAGTCACACATAGACACACAGAACTTTTACAACAGTAAAGGCTTTGCATAGTGCCTTTCGACAACGTATACCACGGGTACAATCTATTGATAATGTCATTAAGGCAAACATACAGGGCTTCGAATATGGATATGTACGATCCCATGGCAACAAAGGATCAACATTTTAACACCATGAACTCTAGACCAACGTACCCAGCTACCAGACGTTCTTGGTCCAATCGGTTGCATGAGTGGCAGAAACGTGTCGACACGGCGTGTGGGAGTGTTGAGGATGTCGTATCGCATCCAGTGATGCTAAAGTTGAGACCTTACTTGCCTGGAATTGCAAGGTTCTTCATTGCTGCCACTTTCTTCGAGGATAGTGGGCGGATCTTGATGCAATGGTCTGACCAAGTGTTTTACTTGCACAAGTTCAAACGGTACCCTTGGCTGTTTGTTGTTGTGTTTCTTTTCTGTGTCGCTGTGGCGATGTTTGGTGGTGCTGTCCTGTTTATTGCAAGGAAACATACCAATTACTCTGTGGCCACACTGATCTCGACTATCGTGTTACAAGCGGTTGTGTACGGACTGCTGACTGGGACCTCGTTTGTGTTACGGAATGTGAGCGTTGTCGGAGGGCTGTTGATCGCCTTCAGCGAGTCGATTGTCACACGCCGCACGACGTTTGGCATGCTCCCTGAATTACAAGACAAGCACGGCAAATTGAGATCGTACTTTTTGTTGGCTGGCAGGATCCTGATGGTGCTCATGTTTATTGCATTTACATTGACCAAGAACTGGTTCACTGTCGCGGTCACCGTGCTGTTCACCGTTCTGTTTGCCATTGGCTACAAGACAAAAATCTCCTCCATAGCTCTACTGTCCATCCTGTCATTCTACAACATATACTTAAACCACTACTGGTTCAAGCCGCCTCACGAGAGGGATTACTTGAAGTACGAGTTCTACCAAAACTTGAGCATCATCGGCGGGTTGCTTCTAGTGACCAATACCGGTGCTGGAGAGCTGTCAATCGACGAGAAGAAGAAGATCTACTAGCACAACCATGCTAAGCACCACAAACAACCATGCTAAAGCGTCACAAACAGCTGGGGTCCACGACACCGGGGTCCATGGACCCCGGTGTCCTGGGGCCTGTCACACGTGACTGTCGTCCGTGTGGCAATATAACAATCTGGCAACGGAGTGTTTGCTTCCTACCCGTTACTGACACTCGGTTTGTGGGGTTAGTCGATGAATTTAAAGTCCCACAAGTACCACGTATTGCATCAGTAAGGCTAGAGTACGTAGGACCGACCTTTTATCCGAAGTTTAAGCTATTGAAAAGAGCCATGGGAGGAATCTTGAAGAATCCGTTATCGAGCGAAGAGTTACCAAGGGAGGACCCTGAGACCGTGAGTGAGTTCAGGAAGAAAGTTTACGAGAACACACAGCTGAATGCGAAACTGACGACGAGGAACAAGAACGCTGCCGAGTCGCACCATGGGGTGCCCAAGGACACCGTGATGTTGAAACGAGAACATGATCTGAAACAGCAGGAGGACCAAGAGAGGTTGCAATGGAACCAGGAGAACCTTGCGCAGAACGAGATAGCCAAACAACAGTACCAGGACATCCACGTTGACGAGCCAAAGACCCCGTACCAAGGGGCTGTGGACCCCAGTGGAGAGTATTACAGAGAGGATGAAGACGACGACAAGCCGCACGCTCCGCACGCAACCACGGTGCCCGCGCTGGACGACGACGAGTTGAACAATTTCACGTTGGGAGAGCCTGAAATGGAGCTGCCTCAAGAAGAAGCCGGCGAGTCCTCGGGGGAGGACTCGCCCGAGGACTCGCCCGAGGAACTTACCGAAGAGCAAAGACACAAGCGGTTTGAAGAAATGAGGAAGAAACATTACAACCTGAAAGAAGTCTTTCAGAACAAGGTGTCTCCCAGTGCTTCAGACGAAGAGTGATTCTGCCTCCCCCCCCCCTGGTCAGCGATGCCTGTGAAGAGGATTTTTTTCAATAATAGTATAAGTGATGAGTTTCAAAATTTTTCACTTCCTTCTTACCAGCAGAGCAGAGTGAGGAAAGAGCGCAGGTTACAAGGAGCAAGGATGAGTGTAAGCACAGGAAAGCGGAGCCGTAGTAGCGGGGAGCCTAGAGCGAAGAGAGTGAGGCGAGAAGTGAAGACTGCGAGCCAGAATCTGAGGTATGCGATCTGCGTTCCGACGTCGATGATTGCGAGCTGTGTGAACCTAGAGCAGATCACGCACGTTGCGTACAACGTGGCGAAGACTGCGACGCTGTACAACGTGGCGGAGATCGTGGTGTTGGAGTGCGGTGCCTCGAGGGACGTGGGGAAATCGAAATCGCAACTGTCGGACGCCATGCTTATTGCGACGTTGCTGCAGTACTTCGTGACGCCGCCATACCTGGTGAACTCTGTTTTCAAGGCCAAGACCCACCACATCTTCAAGACCGCGTCGAAATTGCCCCGGCTGTCGGCCCTGCCGTTCATGAGACACGTCCACGAGGACGAAGGCAGGTACAGGGAAGGGCTGGCCGTCCGGATGGAGCAGCCCAACAGCAACAGCAACAAGAAATTCCAACAGACCAAGCGCATCCAGATCGGCAAACCAGAATTGCTAGAGTTGAAGAGCCAGCTGGTGCCCGCGAACGTGCGCGTCACCGTCGACACCGTCGAGAGGAAAGTCGTGTCGCCGGTCGAAGCGTACGGCGACTACGTCGGCGCCAAGAGCGCCTTCGGCTACCACGTCCGCGTCGCCAAGACCTTTGCGCAGCTCTTCACCGAGTCCGTACTGCCCAACGGCTATTCCCAGGCGCTGTGGATCAACAGCAACGACTACTACTTCGACAAGCACTCCAAGAAAACAGAGCGGATCGAGAACAAAATCGCCCTAGTGGACAGGCTGGTCGCCCCAGACACGCACGCACAAGACACACCGGCAAACCTCCTCCTCGTCGCCAGCAAATGGGACCACCTCAAGGACAGCTTCCTCGCTTGCAAGTCGCAGTTCGAAAACTGTGACGGCCCCCACGAATTCTTCGACGGCCAACTCGCACTCCCCAACCCGGTGCCACACGGCATGGTCCCCGTCGAGGACTCCCTCGCCGTCGCACTCACTTTGGTAGCCTCCCAGCTGGCACTCTGACCGATGCCCTGGTCACCAGCGTAAGTAATGATATATAGCGTTTTCGTCGAGCGGAAAATTGTTCTTGAAAAATTTTCGATTGCCAACTTCTTCCAGTATACACTTGAGTGTTAGTAGTGAGTGGTAAGGTGTGTTTGCCGTAGTGGATTTATACGGAGAGTAGCAGAACGTAAGGGACAGGTAACGTTAAGAAGATGTCACGTTTTTTTGCGTCGAATTATGAGTATGACAGTGCTACATCGTCATCTGAAGAGGATCTTTTGAGCTCATCGGAGGAAGAGTTAGTGAGTTCTTCTTCTGGGGAAGAAGAGTCGGATGACTCCTTTTTTGACGACTCTGAGGAGTCTGAGGACGAGGATGTCGATTCTGACGACTCTGACAGCAAGCCGTACGGTCCGGATTGGTTCAAGAAGGCCGAGTTCCGGAAGTCTGGTGCGGGATCCGGTGGGAACAAGTTTTTGAAAGGTGCCAATTATTCGAGTTCTGAGGAGTCTGACGAGGAGGAGGGCAAGAAGGTGGTGAAGTCTGCCAAGGACAAGCTGTTGGACGAGATGAGGGCCGTTTCGGACAAGATAGAGACTGCTGAGATGAGCGACGATTGGGTTTCGATTCTGAACGAGTTTGACAATATAGTGAAATTGCTGACGAGAGCCCAGCAGCAGAACATGGGCACTCCGAACGTGTTCATCAAGGTGTTGGGCCAGGTCGAAGGGTTGGTGAACAATACAAACCAGGACGACATCAAGAACAAGATTGCTGCGAAGTCGTTCAACACTGTGAGACAGAGAGTGAAGAAGACAGTGAAGGAGAACGAGGAATCGATGGAGAAATTCAGGGCCGACCCCTCGCAGTTCGACCAAGAACCACAGCAGGACGATCTGTTGGCTTTACAAACAGACAACACCTCTGCGTTCAGTGGGAAAAACGTCAACCTTTCGGCGTTGGCCTCTGCCACTAGCGAGCAGGACTTCTTCACGACTTTGACGTTGGTGATCGAGTCTAGAGGTAAGAAAAACACGAACCCTCAGGACTTGATCAAGATCTTGACCGAGCTGTTGGCAGTCGCCAAGGACCCTTATGAATCCATAGTCGCTTACTTGACTTTGATCCCCATCAGATTCGAGGCTTCTTCGACGTTGTCGTACCAACCTATCGATGAGTGGAAGGCCTCGTACCAGGACGTGAGCAGCTTGTTGACCTTGCTTGACGAGAACATAGAGAAATACCGTGTCACGGAGATGGCTGCTTTCAACGAGGATATTAAGACCGAACCTAGTAAGGACTCGAACGGTATCGTGAACATATTGGGGTCTATTTTCTCGTTTGTGGAGAGATTGGACGACGAATTGAACAAATCCTTGTTGAACATCGACACCCACTCCAGCGACTACTTGATGAGATTGAAGGACGAACAGGCCATATATACCCTTTTGATCAGGACCCAGGTCTACCTGGAGACCATCATGGAGGAGCAGCACCACGTGAAGTATTTGACCCGTGTTTTTGTCAAGAGATTGGACCACATATACTACAAACCCGCCAAATTGGGTGCTATCATTGAGGCAAAGGCCTGGAGCGCTATCCCATCCAGTTACACGACGAAGTACTGTCCGTACCAGGACAGTGGGGACTCCTACGTGAAGCAATTGGTTAACACGTTGACCGAGGTCGTGTTGAAGAACGAAGATGAAATATTCCGCACCAGGGCCACTTTGTACCAAGTGTTCTACATTGCTTTGAACGAAGATTTCCACACCGCAAAAGAGATTCTGCTAGAGTCCAAGATCTCTAACAGCATCAACAAATCCGGACCATCGTTACAAATCCTTTTCAACAGGGCCGTGGTCCAATTAGGATTAAGTGCATTCCAGTCTTGCTTGATAACAGAGTGTCATCAAGTTTTGAACGAATTATTAGCAAGCAGCCATTTGAAAGAAATCTTGGGTCAACAATCTTTACAAAGAATCAACTCTCATGCCGCAAGCTCTTCCACTGCTGAAGAACGTGAGCAACAATGTCTTCCATACCATAAACACATCAACCTTGATTTGATAGATGTCGTGTTTATGACGTGTTCCTTGCTGATTGAGATCCCGCTAATGACCGCATTCTTCTCCGGGATTAAAGTGAAGAGGCTTGCCTACTCACAGAAATCCATTCGTCGTACATTGGACCATTACGAAAAATCCAGCTTCCAAGGTCCTCCTGAAACTTCCAGAGACTACGTGCTTCACGCAGCCAAGGCTATGCAAAAGGGTGACTGGGCCAAGTGTTTTGAATTCTTACAAGAAATCAAGACCTGGAAATTACTGCCCAACGCAGATGAAGTCCTGGCTGTCCTTTGCGAGAAGGTCAAGATCGAGTCCCTAAAGACCTACTTCTTCACCTACAAGAGGTTCTTCTCCAAATACTCGACTGCAAAGTTGGCAGAACTTTTCAAATTGCCAGAGACTAAGATCGTCGAGATCTTGGAAGGCGTCATCTCAGAGTACGAGATCAACGCCAAGTTCTCGACCGAGCAAGACGTGTTGGTATTGGAGAAAGGTGACGAGATTACCAAATTGGAAGAAGTGGCTTTGAAGTTAAATAAAGAATACAAGATCTCTAAAGAACGTTTGTTCCCATCCAACCGTCGTTAAGCAATACCAGACAAACAAAAACAACGAGAAACGAGTACGCACTTGGAAATAACCGAGGGTGAGAGCCCGTTGCCAAAAGTCATTTGTATTGTGATAAGGAATCCATTCGAATTAGAAACCCCGGGGCTTACAATCAAACCAAAACTTGTATATTACAAATATATACCATAGATACGTCTGACGTGGTAATACCTAGTCGTCTTTACAACGCACCAGCACACGCAATGGAGCCCTCTCCGTCGAGACGGGGACCTGGGTAGGCCCGGTTGGCATGGATTATCACCGAACACGTTGTGCCTTCTGATAATCGCATACAAAATTTTTTCAATGGTTTTGTGTGGACGGTTGCGCATCGAATCGATCTAGAGTCCAAATTGAACAGTTTCAGAGCTGCTAGTAGCCATTATATCGTCGCTATTGTTTTGAGAAGTCGTTAGTAGCTACGATTGATATTAGTAACTGTCTTAGACACTCTTTTTTGGAATCTGTTTGCGTCTCAACTTTTGATAAAGATCATTATCCAGAGTGATCTCCACTATTACAGGTACAAAAAAAATCCCTATAGCCAACATTAGACTTTAGAATATGTCTGCCTTGGATGAAGCAACCAACAAGGAGTTGCTGGAGCTTCTGTATGGATTTTCGTCTCCCAATAATGATATCCGCTCTATGGCTGAACAGAAATTGAACAATGATTGGATCACTCCTAATAACATTGAGTCTTTACTTATATTTCTAGCCGAGCAGTCTGCATACTCGCAAGATCATACCATTGCTGCGCTATCTGCAGTTCTTTTCAGAAAGCTGGCGTTGAGAGCTCCTCCTTCTTCGAAGACCGTGATTATTGCCAAGAACATCACGCACATTAACCAGAACACTTTATCCCATATCAGGATAGCATTGTTGAAAGGGTTTATCTCTGAGAGGCCTAAGGACATTCGACACAAACTATCTGATGCTATAGCAGAGTGTGCTCAGGAGGAATTACCTGCATGGCCGGAGCTTCTGCAAGCTTTGGTCGAGTTTTTAAAGAGCGACAATCCTTTGCTAAAGGAATCAAGTTTCCGTATATTGACCTCTGTGCCTCATCTAATTAATAACGTGGACGTGATGAGCATCATACCGGTGTTTCAGAACGGGTTCACGGATTCAGACGACGAGGTGAAAATCTCTGCAGTCACTGCATTTGTCGGTTATTTCAAACAACTTCCTAAATCTCAGTGGTCGAAGTTAGGTGTTCTCTTGCCTAGCTTATTAAACAGTTTACCAAGATTCTTGGATGATAATAAAGACGATGCCCTGGCTTCCGTCTTCGAGTCGTTAATTGAATTAGTAGAACTGGCTCCAAGGTTGTTTAAAGATATGTTCGATCAAATACTCCAATTCTGTGACATCGTGATTAAAAACAAGGATTTGGAAACACCCGCAAGAACCACCGCATTAGAACTGCTAACAGTGTTTAGCGAAAACGCCCCGTTGATGTGCAAAAATAATGCAAACTACGGTATCTACCTAGTGATGAACACATTACTCATGATGACAGAAGTGTCCTTTGATGACGATGATGCCGAGGAATGGAAAAAATCAGATGACACAGATGACGAGGAAGAAGTCGCCTATGATCATGCGAGACAGGCACTTGATCGTGTCTCTCTAAAATTAGGAGGCGGTTATTTAGCACCAACGTTATTCGAATATTTACAACAGATGATAGTATCTTCTCAATGGAGAGAGAGGTTTGCTGCTACTATGGCATTGTCGTCAGCTGCTGAAGGCTGTAAGGATGCGTTGGTCGGTGAAATCCCCAAGATTCTAGATATGGTGATTCCTTTGGTCTCAGACCAACACCCAAGAGTCCAGTACGGTTGTTGTAACGTATTGGGTCAGATATCCACAGATTTTTCCCCATTGATCCAAAGGATTGCACACGATAGAATTGTGCCATCTCTAATATCGAAGTTGACCAAGGAATCATGCGAAAGAGTGCAAACACACGCAGCAGCAGCATTAGTTAATTTCTCGGAGCATGCAGATCAAAGTATATTGGAACCATATCTGGACAGCCTCCTAACGAATTTATTGAACTTGTTGCAAAGCGATAAGCTATATGTTCAGGAGCAGGCATTGACCACTATTGCATTCATTGCCGATGCTGCAAAGACTAAATTTATCAAGTATTACGATATGCTGATGCCACTATTTTTGAACGTCTTGAAAGGTGACAACAACGATGAAACTAGCGTCTTAAAGGGCAAATGTATTGAATGTGCCACTTTAATCGCGGCTGCGGTGGGGAAAGAAAAGTTCTCTGAACATTCACAAGAGTTGATTAATTTACTTTTACTTCAACAGAATTCATTAGAAGACGATTCCTCCTTACAATCATATCTCGAGCACGGCTGGGGAAGAATATGTAGAATCATGAGAGAGGAATTTGAGCCATTGCTTCCAATGGTCCTACCACCATTATTAGAGACCGCTAAAGCCACTCAGGATGTAAGTTTAATTGAAGAGGAAGAGGCTGCCGACTTCCAAAAATACACTGATTGGGATGTTGTGCAGATCCAAGGGAAGCATATCGCTATCCACACTTCAGTCCTTGATGATAAAGCTTCAGCTATGGAACTCTTACAACTGTACACAAGCATCCTAGGGGGTTTATTTGCGAAGTATGTTAAAGAGATTATGAACGAGATAGCCATCCCATCTATCGACTTCTACTTGCACGATGGTGTTCGTTCTACAGGGGCTGCTTTGATGCCAGTGTTGTTGTCGTCGCTAATCGCTGCTGGAGGCGCAAACAATAGTGAAGTACAAGATTTATACCAACAAGTGATCTCTAAGCTAATCGTTGGTACCATTACTGAGCCAATGTTGGATATTGTCCAGGATTACCATAGTGCCATCATAGACAGTTTAAATGTTATGGGTAACACTCCACTGAGCCCAGAACTATTGAAACAATACACCGAAGGTGTCTTGAACAACTTGACCAACGTGTATACTAGAATAATGGAGAGGCACAACGAGGCTGATGAATACAATGAAGAGATTGATGATGAATTTGAGGATTACACTGATGAGGATTTGCTAGATGAAGTTAACAAGTCGTTAATGGCCATCATGAAGTCATCAAAGGATGCGTTCTTGCCACATGTGCAAACTTTATGGCCTCTTATCATCACATATTTACAAGAGAACGAGGATGTATTAGTGTTATTTGCACTTGTTGCTATTGGGGATATAGTTGAAGTTTATGGAGACACCACAAACTCCCTCAAGAATTCGTTTATCGACAAAGTGACTGCATATCTATTGTCACCCAAACCTCAATTGCGTCAAGCTGCCGCTTATGTTCTTGGTGTATGCGCAGAAAAGGCTCCCGCTACATATGGTGAAATCTGTGTCAACTCCTTGAATACGTTAAGTCAAATTATAAGTATCCCAGAAGCCAAATCGGAGGAAAATCAAACCGCTTCTGAAAATGCCAGTTGTGCCATTGCTAAAATCTTATATTCATTCAGCTCGAACATCCCTGATTTGGATTCCTACATATCAGCATGGTTGAAGTCCCTTCCCATTGTTATTGATGATGATGCTGCAAAATTCAGTTACAGGTATTTGAACCATCTAATTGAATCTAATTACCCACTAGTCACGTCGCCTGCAGCTATTCCTACTGTTGCCAACCACATCATAGTTGCTTTGTTTCACAAATCGTTAACTGATGAGGATTCAGGCACTATTGTCACATCATTGAAAAAATTGTTAAGCAGTTTACCTCAAGAGGAAGCCATGGGGCTGTTGCAAAGATACCCTGCAGAATATTTACCCATTATCCAAGCATGGTTTTTGTAGTAAATATAAGGAGACTTTGTTGGCTGTTTTCATAAGTGGCATAATACCCAGTGTCATATTTGCATAAATGAACTAATCGATATTATTCTAGCTGAAACTGTGATATTCACAGCTCAAGTTTTAGATCTGTATAAAAAAAGTATGATTCTCAACTGACTCTTAAAAATAGTTATCTACCAACTGTGAGTATCTATCAATCATTGTTAAATGATAACTTAATTACATATAAATATATATATATGAATAGATGCTTCGTGTCTTAAGCCAAAGGAAGTATACTGGAGCAACAGAATGCAATAGCGACCAGAATATAGTCACGTATTATTTAACGGTTTTCACAGGCGTTATTGCTGGTGTTAATGTGACTATTGTAGTTGGTGCATTAGGTCCTGTATCGTTATTGTTCTTTGCATTTGGCTGAATGATATTAACCAAGGGAGTAGACTTCATCATCTCTCTTGGATCGGGCACAAATTTAAGAGCAAAAAATGGCGCTATTATTAGCAGTAGTAATAGTGTGAATATGAAGAAGTACAAGAAGAAGTAAGTGCGAATGACAGCCTTACGTTTTCTCTTTTGTTTTTTGGTGAGTATTTTTTTGTTGGACACAAGGTGAGTCGGTTTCAACCAGAAAAGAACCATGGAGTGCCAATAGTCAATAAATGGGATAAAAATCAAAGGCGTTTGCATGTATAGTAGAAAATGCCCCAAGAAAAAATCTCCTGCAAAATAGGATTGCTCCATTACTTTTACAAAATATTCTCTTGTCGGCTGTAAAATGACAGCCCAACCAATACCGGTATTATACCATTTACCTGACCACCATGCTAGATGGGTCTTGTTATTTTTAAACTCTCTAGTTAGGAATATGATAGTTACTATCCTAAATATCAGGATATGGAGGTTAATTGTGGCAATTAGAAGAACTAGCGTTCTGGGAAAATTCCAACTTTCCAAAAACCACATAATTTCAAAGTCAACCAGGTATATCAGAACGGAAAGGCCATGAGCAACAAAAGCCATTGCCGAGCCAGAATTATTGCTGCAACATAACTGAATAGGTCCTACCAAAAAGGAAATTCCAAAAAAGCCCAGTATGATAACCATGTTGAATCCTATTGGTAGAAAAGTCACAATCAATAACCGAAATATCGAGTCACTTTTAACTGCATTCGGAACACCAGTTTGAGCATTTATGTAGGTGTAACCTGAAAAGATGAAGACAAAAACAATGAATGGGATAAGAATCTCTGAGTTAAAAATATTCCAAAATTTTGCTGTGGATTGATCTAATTTATCAGACTCTGACAGGTCTAAAATTAATTTTCTTTTAAACCCAGTGTATCTACCTCTAGAAACTTTCACAAACCTTGCCCAGGAGTTAAGACAATATTTTGAATTTCCGGCAGAAAGCCAGTGTAAATAGCTTTTGTAATCTAAAAAGAATTCAGAGAGAACAAACTGGTGTGGGTTGAAAATAAATGGGGCAAAACATAACGAGATCACCGTAATCCAGAACCACAATAGAGCAGGCTGCCATATCGTTACTGTAGCAAATACAAGCATCAAAAAAATCTGTAAACCAGAATATATTGATATAGTAACAAACCGTGAGTATAATGTCGCAAAATCAATTCTAGATATAGCAAATCCCCTACCGGTAGCAATATACTTGGCACCACCAAAAGTTATATCTGTCAAAAGAGAATTTGAGTAAACCTGACATACAAATACTTCAAAAAATGGAGACAACGAAAAGATGTGATGTAGGAATCTGATAATGGCCTTGAAAGCACCTTTCTCTAACGTCTCTTGTATTAGCAACGGCGCAAATGCTATGAAGAAGACAATGAAAATTGATAAAACAAAGATTGACACCCAATGGAGGACTGGATTGATGTTATAACACCCAATTGGCTGTTGTAAATCTGTAATGAGGCTATGCTTGACCACATTACAAGGAATAATCTCATGATTGAGAGATCCCAAATTTAGCAATAGAAGAAAGAAAATATGCAATGACATGGAAATAAACAGATTGTTCAAATGGAAACCAGGATGTGCATAGAAAAACGACAGAAACCTATCAATAGGTAGCTGTGTTCCTAAATAATAGTACTCCCTCGACAGAAGTTGCTCACCCATCCCTGCTCCTATTTTCGAAGTGAAATTCAAAATCGAGCCAAATCCCAAATCTCTTCCCTTTCCACACTGGAAAAAATCACTATGTTTAATTCTACCACCCCTGCACATGGCATTAATACCAGCATAGATATCCTCATTCAAATGAAGCCCCCGCTGAGCTTTAGAGAGACCTCCTCTAGTAGTCATGAAAATTGCATTGATAAAGTCTGGATGGCCGTAATGCAACTTGCCCCCAATCTCAGATAAAGTTCTAGCAAAAAGGGTACCAAACGTCTGTTCTTTGCCAGCAGCAATATCACCAAGAACACCGATGTTTTCAGAGAAAATGTACTCTCTGGCTCCAACAATTGCAACAGGTGCCTGTGGTTCATCGTATTCAATGCCAGGAATATATGGCACTACTGAACCAAGGTCAATCTCTTCAAACTCGCTAAGCACGGAACGGATCTTGAGGCATTCCTCCAAGTAGTTATCTTGATTTGCATCAATAACTTGAATATACTCTCCACGATAAAAAATAATAGAATGGTTCTGATTATCTGATTTGCCATCACCTAAAATTGGGTCTCCCGAAAGTCGAATCTTAAAAATAGGCTTCCTTAAACCAGTAGCCTCGTCTATCTCCGCAGCTCCATTTGTTAAACATGAATAATAAATGGGCTCCGATTCATCTTCTGGGTTTATTTCCTTCTTCAAATACGAAATAAACATATTGGAATTATTTCTCAATAACAGCTCTGTAGCTTCTTTCTCCTCTTCATTGAAATCAGTATACCTTTGCATTGCCACTAGCAGTCTGAATTTTCTTAATGACATATTTTCTAATTCATTTTCGAGAGCATCTGGGTTATGGCCATAAAATTCCATTGTAGAAGGTGTTTCAATTCTGTACAGTAATTTCAAAGCTTTGGAATAATTCATAAAACCAGAAAGAGTTCTATACAGAGTTTGTGTTCTTAATGAGGCCCAGATTCTAGTCCTCAGAGTGTACGAGGGTTCACTGGAAGTGAACCCAAATAAATTGAAAGGTAAATCATTGATTTTCTCTTGAATGAGAATGTTCGCTTCATTGCAATTGTCATCGTCTACAATAGATTTCGTGGATGTGTCTGATTTTGTAGATTCATCAATACTGGATTTTTCAACTTCAATTGCTTTTTTCTCATCTGCTAATAGCTTTGTGTCCCTGACAAAACATTCCCATTCAGATGGGTGCAATTGCTTAAGATATTCCAGGACTGTTATTCTGCTCTTCGAAGTTTCTTCTTTGATAATTTCCCTTAGAGTTAGTAATATCTTCTCTGAATAATGCGGCACCAATACTGTGAAGGTAGGCATACATTCCACTGGTACTGGCTCAGTGATAGGTGTTGACAATGATTGCGCAAAAAATGACACTCTTCTCTTAGCTTCAGAATTGGAAGGGAAAAATTCCACTGATTTGTAAGTGGAGTCATCTTGGGCTACAAAAAAAGTCGGAGTCTTTATTGTCCTTGTATCTGATAACATTGAATCGACTTGCTGGTATAATAGTTTTTGAACATGTTCTATGGAGAGTAAGTGTTCTCTATACATCGATATTATAATTGCATTCCATATCTGTGATACCAATAGTTTTGGTTTGTATTTGACGTCCATTTCTGAGGTGGCTAGTATTTTAGAATATACTCTCTTTGGTAATCTAGAATAAATATTCTTCCATGGTGTGAAAATAGAGGTTCCTAGGGATAAAGATAGGACTATGGAGAACGCACAGTTACAAATGATGTACCAAAGGTAAGTATCTAGGAAAAATAGTCCCAACTCACAAAATAACATAAGCGCCAGCGTTAATTTAGCTTGCCATTGGCAAAGAAAATTGTTCAATAGAGCGTCGCCTCTACAACGGGACATATCCATAATAGATAGGACTCTAATGGGATCTCTAATAGACAACGTTAGAAAAAAATAGGACTCAATGAATTTAGCCAAAAACACAAAAAACCAAAGTCCATAGGAGAACCATTTGCTGCGCCCAGCTAATTTTGGAAAACTAGCCGTAAAAGTTTGAGAAGATACATATCTTCTCTTTTTCAAATCCTTCTTAAAATATGTACCGAAGAAACCACCTAATGGTCTAATAGCAAAAGCAGCAGTGGTAATAATGGCAATTATGAATTGTATCAGCGATAACACATAAGCGGAAGTGGAATAAACGTCCAGGTCAAAAAATACAAATACGTATATTGAGGGAGTCACATTAATGAAAAGACAAAGCAACAAGCCAAACATTCTTCTAGATAAGTGTTGAGCACCGGGCCATTGCCGAGGAACAGCTTGCCACTCAAAAATTGTCGCCACTATTTGCACTAAACATGAGATTGTGCCTCCCAATGCCATAACAGATAGCCGTGCAGGTAGTGTGGGTTGGTTGTTCAACAACTGATTATAATTTTTGGTGTATAATGTAGGCGAGTTGAACGAGGTGAAAAACCAAAACGGTGTGAAATGAATAATCCAAAACCTATTGAAATTTGTAAAACAATGCATCCAATTTCTGGACTCCTTATACGTTTTATAGAAAACTTTAGACCAATTAACATCCTTGAGGTAAAGGTATCTTTCAAAAATGGGTTTATCTACCAGCCTTTCACCATCAGCCAAAACAATTCTTTCAATGCCCTCAGGGTACCAAAATAATTGGTTGACATCGTCGTATCCTATAATGCTACTGTGATCATTGGATCTTCTCACCCAAATATTCTTTGAATTTTTCCTGTAAACTTGACATTTCAAAAAATTGTAAATAGGTGTCACGACATCGTCCAGATAGTTGTCTACTGGCAGTGGTCTAATTAACGATTCGTCTTGCAAAGTTATTGTGTCATAATCTAGAGCGCACTTGAAGATAAAACAAAGACACTCCGGAGCAAATCGTAACTGGTTGGCTTCTCCCCAACACAATAAATAGAGTGCTAATTGTCTAACCATTTTCCATGGTGTTAGTTGTCTCATTTTCAGTTTCCATTTATAATCTGCCGATTTCAGCGAGTTATCTGATTGTAATTGATTAGTTGTTAATGTAATCTTTGGATGAGTGTTAATAAATTCTTGTTCTTTTTGTTTCCACTCTTCTAATTGTTCTTTTATTGACACACCGCGTTTCTTAGCAAGCTTAAAATTGCGTTTCTTAGCACGACCATGTAAACGCATATTTTGAAAACCGATTTCTTCATCCAGATCTAACTGGGCAGCAAAATACCACTTCTTAAAATTGGCCTGTTCACCTCCAATATAGGAGACATGCAACGAGATTAACGCTGTTGTGGCATTGCTTCTACTAGCTCTCGAATCCAATTGAGCCAACAAATGATGATACATATTTTCTTTGGAATCATGCTGAAACCCAAATTTAACCGCTAATTCGTCAAAGATTGTTTTAATATCTTGTTTTGTGACGGGAACCTCGTCATCCTGGCACCACGCAGGATACTCGAGCTCCGTGATAGAGACCCCAGCACTACTAGGTTTCATGTAGCGTACTATTGTGTCTCCTTTTGGTTTTGCTACTGCACCGTGATCCTTGTTGATCCTCTAGATTTCACTTGCAACACTGGAAATAATGGGCAAGGGAAAGACACCTACCAGGACAAGATCCACCCCATTCTGAACCAATGGAGGTTATTTTATAGCGAAGGAGCGCTAAAAAAATATCTGGCACAATGAGCGTCACAAAAGCCCAAAAAGGAAAAAAAGTAGATACAGTAATATGACTAGGCCAAGTACCGGGGCGAGACAGGAATCAAAATGAGGCCGTGTATCGCTCCAAAACGATTGTGATACATTGCTTTTGAGACTCGTCGACAATAGGTTATTGTGACTGAGCAAGGGAAGACTTCAAGTTGGGGTGCAGTTGGTCTTGTAGAGAAAGCGGATCACCTGAGATAGTTAATGATGGTCCAGCACGTGCTCATCCCTATAGAATGCGGTTTTTTTGGATGGCTTGTGGGATCTGGTTTTTGTAGAGACAGAAGTTATTAAAAAGTCTCCTGCAAACAGCTTGATGGTTATGCGCCTCCTGATGATCAGAAAGGAAGATGCACATATACAAAGCGAGCTGCTGCGACGCAATGGCCAACCGGGTGCCTGGTGGCTTAGAATCGCGAATTTGCAGTCATCTCATTTCTAGTAAAACGCGAAATGAAGGGTGGTTTCCTTGTATGGCGTCATTTGGCGTAGTCCCATATTTTTTGATGTAAAAATTGACATGATTTCTTAGAAAGCGGCGTAGCAAAAAAGATTTTTAGATCTGAAAGTCGCGAAAATTTAAGGCCTCGAGGCTCGCGCTTTCTTCGTCTTTGGTCGTGGCTCGACGACTGAATCAGGTATGTTTCAAGTCGTGGTTGGACCCACTAATTGCCAACGGTTGTGCTCTAACAGATCAAAAAAACATATGGGATATGCTGTGAAATGTATCATATAATATAATACATTGCTCTTAAAATTTGTGATCTTGTAACATTTCCTTCTCAACATTACTCTCTTGTACAATCGCATCAGTGTTATATAACCGAGCATCATTTGGACAAGCCTCATCGAATCTCTTAGGGAAAAGAATAGCACACTCCAATAAAATAGTCCTCACTATTCAGTCATTCCTTTCTATTATATCTTTTTCCAATCGTAATTCGAACTCTCATTAATCAAAGCAATCGTTAGTTATGCGTTTATCCAGTATTCTAGTCGGTACTTATTTAGCTGCCAGTACTGTCGCTGCTCCAGCTGGCCACTTCCACAAGCAGAAGAGAGATGTGGTAACTACCACTGTTCACAACGCTGTTACAGTTGTCGTGGACAGCAACGGTCAAGCACTTTCCACCTCTAAAACTTCCTTAGCTCCTGTCGACGAAGACGCCTTTTTGGAAGCCACTTCTGGAGTGACTACCACTTTGACTTCTTCTGCTGCTACTAGTGCTAACACTGCTCCAGAAAATTCTTCCTCTGGTTCTTCTGAAAACGAATCATCTGCTGCTTCCACCTCATCCATCGCTTCCTCTGCATCTTCCTCTGGCTCTTCCAGCTCATCTGCTTCTTCCAGTTCCTCTACCTCATCCTCTTCGTCTGCTTCTTCCAGCGGATCGGTATCTGGCGTGACTGGTAACGGTGTGATGGGTATCACTTACTCTCCTTATAACAGCGACGGTAGCTGTAAATCTGAGAGCCAAGTGGCTTCAGACCTGGCTCAATTGGAAAGTTATGGTACTATCAGATTGTATGGTGTTGACTGTAACCAAGTGGCCAATGTTATGAAGGCTAAGACCTCTTCTCAAAAATTGTTCTTGGGTATCTTCTTCATGGATCAAATCCAAGACGGTGTAGACACTATCAAAGCTGCTGTTGAATCCTATGGTTCTTGGGACGATATTGTCACCGTGTCTATTGGTAACGAGCTAGTGAACGATGGTTCTGCTACTGTGTCCCAGATCGGATCTTATGTATCCACCGGTAGATCTGCTTTGACCGCTGCCGGTTACACTGGCCCAGTCGTTTCTGTTGATACGTTTATTGCTGTCATTAACAACCCTGGATTATGCCAATACTCTGACTACATGGCTGTCAACGGCCACGCTTATTTCGACCAAAACACCGCCGCTGCTGACTCCGGTACATGGTTATTGCAACAAATTCAAAGAGTTTGGACCGCATGTGGTGGTGACAAAGAAGTTGTTGTCACTGAAACAGGCTGGCCAACTCAAGGCCAAACATACGGGTTGGCCGTTCCATCGAAGGAAAACCAAGAAGCTGCCGTTGCCTCTATTAAAGAGAAGTGCGGTTCTTCAAGTTATTTGTTCAATGCATTCAACGACTACTGGAAGGCTGACGGCTCTTTAGGTGTTGAAAAATACTGGGGTCTTATTGACAATTAAGTTCTCATACTTGGAAAAAACAGAATCCAGTAGTTTGGGCATACGTTAAGAGTCCCTATATATTCATGAAATACCACACATTTTGTTCTCTTTTATTATTATTATTATTATAGTTAATTAAGATATACTTTCAATTTGTTTAAATTATTAACTCCCTTGCAAAACATCTTGCGATATGCCATCGTCATTTAAAATTAAGACATGTAAATATTTTTTTGATCAGTAAAATAATATATATAGCCACCAGAGGTAATGAATATAAGGATAAAAGAAAATGTGTTATACATCGTGAATGGAAATAGGACCCTCTTTAGTCTGGGTGTTCCAGCCTAGCTCCACCAACCTTTTTTGTTTAAAATAATTCCTCATTGTCGTTTTATATCTCAAACACTACTTTAATTTTTAATAACCATTGGTCTATCATTGGTTGCCGAATGTGATCTCAATCTATCAGGGTGGTCCAGGTATATATGATCAAGGTTGTTCATAAAATTATACAGAACAATTCTATCAAGCTCCTCTTCAGTATAGACCTGCAATGATTTCAATGAAGTACCATGTGAGGTTGTAAACGATATGGCAATCTTAATTTTTGAAAATTCTCTTTGCCCCAATCCGAATTTCTCATGTAACCGTTTCCTAGTCTGAGTGAACCTCTCCTTGGGTTTCAAGTTAAATAAAAATGAAATACCATGCCGGTTATCAAGCTCTTTGAAATACTGAGAAACAAGCACTAGTTTATCCCGAGGTAAAGTTTCGTTCTCAGGAGATGCTCTTGTTGGTTCCACACCTGAGGTCTCATCCACGGTAGATGACATAGAGATATCTTCTTCGCTGGAAGAATTTTCGTCTTTCTCAATCTGTTTGAATAAAGATGTCTCCTCTGGTAAAATTCTTCCAAAGAGAAGGAAATGCTTTGAAACACGTTTAAAAGTTGTGTCCAATGACAAGACTCCTTGAAATTGGAAATCTTGATTTGTCCAAAGCAAAATGTTTGCCTTATCTTCATCTTTAAACCCTAGCTTATGTTGAATTTTATCTAAAAATTCTGAAACCGTGCATGTACTTGGGATTTCAAAGTCATAGCATTGGTAATGAATGTAGCTATCCTTTAACCAATAAAATTTAATGGATCGCAAGTGCTCAAATTCCTTCAAAGGTATAGACAGAAGCTCATACTCAAAGGGGGGGATGGACTCACAGTTATAGTCACTAATCAAATAATCATTTAAGTTAGATGATGTTTTCATAAGGAACCGACCATTGGAATACACAGAAAAGATTTTCAGATACGCAGGGTCCTCATTGATTTTTTCACCGACAAGTTTAGCCAAGTCTGAATACTTCACATACGCAGAAGTCCATATCTCAAACGTATCTGTCTTCTCTGTTTCAATGCTATATTCATCCTTTGTGTATATTGCCTTGGAAAATTTTAATCTAACACGATGCTCCAGGTAATTGTAGTAAGATCTGATGTCCTTATAAAACATCCCTTGCGTAACAGAGTCAGGTGGCAGTTCCTGTGGAACTTCAAATGAAATAATATCTCCTATCATGTGCTCAGAAAGGTGTAGCTTAATGTTCATATCTTCGGCGGGTAAGTTCCCTAGATATAGTTCTTCCAAAAAAGTCGCTGATTTCAATTGCTCCTCTGAATACATTCCAAGTTTAGCCAGGACAGATGGAATGACAGCTACATTGTCGAGTTTTTTAAGCACTATATGCCCTACCCCAGTTAATTTCTGCTTAGCAGCATCAAAATTCCTGATGAACATAAGCAGTTCTTTATCAAATTGGCAAAAAGATGGCATCTCTTTCTCACTCACATAAGTTGATAAGTTGTTTCTCAAATCTTCTATAAGCATGTCAGTCAGTCTTGCCTCTTTTATCTTGCCCTGTTCTTTTAAAGTGGACAAGAAAGTTAGCTCTAAGTAAGGCTCCTCAACAAAGACACGTATCGGGTCCAAAAGATTTAGATCGTGTTGATCTAAAATGTCCTGGAATGTCGCACTTTCATCATCAGAGCTTACCAAAGGTTCATCATCAATTCTCAGAGTACCGTTTTGACGGTAATCTATGTTCCAAAACCGTATGTCTCTATCTAGAGGAATTCCTAATGCATTCTTCACGGTATTTATGAATTCACTTAAAGTTGTAGTTCTCTTGATCTTCAGATTGATCGGTTGTTCTTTACCGTCATTCAAACCTTGGTAAGAAAATCTGAACGATGCATTAGGGATAAAGTCTAAACCTTGGTAATGAATGAAATTACTCAGAGTATGCACTTTGAAATTTACGTACAAATGAGCTTCTCTTCTCTCCTTTTCACGGATTTCCCTCGCAGTTGTTTCTTGTTTCACTCTAGTGACAATGTGTTCCGGTACATCCTCGTCTGTAACCGGCTGCAACAGCTCATCTTCTCTGTCCTTCCGTATGTACACCAGCATATATGCACTAGTGTGTCTTCCAATCGAGTATTCTTGGAACTCCTCTCTTGTCATGTTTCTTACCGTGTCATCGGGTAGCCTATCCAGACCGAAATTTTCATCAAAGGCTTGCTTCTTGGTAACGGTCCAGACTTTTTCGTCATCAAACCGATACCATTTGTCAGAAACGTCTGGCCTGATCATGGTGTAGTAATGCCCTGTAGAGATATCACCAGCATGCACCAGGACACCATGTAAGCTATAAATACAGGATTCTTTGTTCTCTAATTGTTTGCTTTCTTTATCCAAGTATGCAGAGATATCGATTGTCTCCGGGAACTCGTAACGGTCGTTAATCTTGATCAATTGATCATAGTTAAAATCATATTCGAACCTTTTCAATTGTAAATGAAGTACCGGTGGGAAATATTCGAAGATGACACCCTTCTCAGCGTCTTGTAACCCGAAACCTTGTGCTGCATACTGGTTTTCTCCATTCATCATCTCCATTTCAATATAATTGCTGAAGGAGTCCTCTAAACCTCTCAGATTTTTCACATTCATTTGTAGATCCCAAAAATCCTCCACCCTTGAGGATTCATAATCAACGTTGACACATTTGATGTAACTTTTCATTCTCCCGACAAAGATTTCGTTTAATTTACCTTCCACTTGGGTGCCTTTCATTCGGTTCTCTAACCTATCCATCAGTATACGGTTTAGTTCCTGGACATCATGTTGGGTGAACGCATCTCCACTATCCCAACCAAACGATCTTGTCAGCTCCAAAGTATCCAACGGATCCTGCGACACTTGCAACTGATAAAAAGCTCGTTGCAACGCTAAAGGAACACTATTATTGGGGCTCTCTTTCTCTGTTGGAATCTCATACACTAGTTTCCTGAAATATTTCGTAAAGAAATACGACTGTAGCAACGAGTTCAAATAGCATGTAGCCCCCTGGTTTCTAAACCCGACGTACCCAGTCACTTTCTTGGAATTGTAATTGATAAAATTGTGCCACAAGACGCCTGTTGGGTCCGCTAGGACCCTGATATGCGCTGTGACGTTCAATTTCCCGTCGTGTAACATTGGCAGGTTTCTACCTTTCAAAGGACACTTTAGATACTCGGCATCAATAAAATTCGCAAACCCCCAATCAGCATTACTACCATCGAACCGGTGATGTGACTTATAAACCAAATTGACCTCGGAATCAGCCTCAGGCCGGGAAATACCTATCGAAAACTGAGCACAGCAGTACCAATCCTCCTGCCGGGCCTGCTTCTCCTCGTCAGTGGCAAAGATAGGATGCGGGCCCACGTAAAGCGCTATACCTTTACCCTGGTTACCCTTGGGAATCAACAGTATATTCCATTCAAAATCCCCAATTTTCACTCTTGGAGATGAGTACTTTGGATCTTTCAAGTTGAACCAGTTATCAATCTGCCACGTAAACGACCCTTCGCACACAGTCTCCTCGCCCTCAATCACCGGCAACACCTCGTCAAAGCTCTTACCGAAATCAACCGCATCTTCCCTGATTGTGCCCTCCACAGTGGTGGCAATACTCATCGTATTTCAACCTCAACGCAACTAGAAACAATCTGAAAATTGCTAAACACAAAACAACAAGCTCCAAATCATCAAACTGGAGCCAGGATCTACTCGAAATTGCTCGTTTACCCACTTGTAACTCAACACTCTTGATTTACGGTGTGTGTGGATGCTGATCAAAGGGGAGCTCTTGAATTTCCAAAAACGTTTTAGAGGCCTCAAGTTACCCGCACAAAAAAATCATGGAACCCAAGGAGGTTCAAGCACATAAGATGCCCATGTAGCACCACTGCATCGGTGGTTGCTTGGTGTTGTGGAGGGGCCAGTAGTGTTGCTGTTGAGGAAAATGTTGAGCGGAGTGGGTACAGTGGGCTGGTGCAGCAGAAGTGTGAGGCTCTACCCGCGGTTGCTCTCTGGAGCTGCGGTTTTACGAGGACGCCCGCGTGTGGCGATGACCTGGAAACGGTATGTGACGAGCGAGATCCAAGCCAAGGACCAGCAGGCCGGTGAGTCGAACACTGCGACGGACACTGGTGTGATCCACAAGAGTGAGCTAGAGACGCTGGTGTATTTTGACAATGTGTTTGGGGCTCGAGAGATGTCCTTTTGGAATCCAATCCTGTGGTTGAACTCGTTGTTTGTGGATACTTCGAGGGACGGGATCCGGAATAGGATCAATGGGCTGGCGAATCCGTCTGAGAGACCGATCCGCGGGCTGAAGTTGCAGAGTGCTATCCCTGTCGTGCGAGATGGTGGTGTGTTTGCGACTTTCCTTGTGCCGTTTGGGTCTACCGTGGCAGAGACTAACGCTTTGATCCAACAGAACACTAAGGAGATGGGGAAGAAGTCGTTATTGTCTCATTATTTTGCTAAAGTGTCTGCGTTCCCAGTGAAGGGGTCACCGTGGATTGAGGATCTGAAGAGACCTCCAAGCAAGACGATTAACGTTAAATTCCAAGGACCGGCCCTCACCGAAGAGGAAACATACTCTTTATTTAGACGGTATGGGGTCATTGAGAACATTTATCCACCATCGGGCACTAGTATAGTCGCGAAAGTGAAGTACAAGTCTATAAGGGGGGCCATCTGTGCGAAGAACTGTGTCTCTGGTATCGAAATCCATAACACCATCCTTCATATTCAATACGAGGAATTGATTAAGACTGCGTTTGTGACGAATTTTTTTGTAAACCACACGAGGATTGCGTTACCTGTGCTGTTTGCATTGATTTCCATCTTTGCAGTGTTAATCTTCGACCCGATTAGAGAGTTTTCTATAGAACAAAAGATTACACACCGGTATAGTTTATCATGGGATAACTATTGGATTAAAAAATTGCGGAACTTCACTAACAGTACTGTCTCTCAATTCAAGACCTACTGGGGCTCTGAAAATGATGTCAAGATCAAGAAACACCTGTGGGGGGAACGTATGGAAAGGGTTAATGACTTGAAGATGTGGCTAGAAGAGAATAACAACACCTTTGTTATCATCAGGGGACCCAGAGGATCGGGTAAAAGAGATCTAGTGATGGAGCACGCTTTAGTGGATAGAGAAAACGTCTTGTATTTGGATTGTGACAAGATTATCAAATCTAGAACCGATTCTAAATTCTTGAGAAGCGTGGCCACCGAGCTCGGATATTTCCCTATCTTCCCATGGATCAAATCCTTTACGAGTATCATCGATTTGATGGTACAAGGGTTAACTGGCCAAAAGACCGGCCTCTCCGAATCCAAGGAAGCTCAATTTAGAAATATGTTGACAACGTCAATGATGGCCATCAGACATATCGCTTTGAAAGATTATCGGTCTACTGTCACGGATGGTGATACGGTCGTAAACGTAAAGGAAGAAGATTATTTACAGCAACACCCTGATGCAAAACCTGTTATCATCATTGACCGATTTGCTGGTAAATCAGATATTAACAGCTTTGTCTATAAGGAACTAGCTGAGTGGACGTCAATGTTGGTGCAAATGAACGTTGCACATGTCATCTATTTAACTGAGACGGTGCAAGCTAACCAGCTACTAGCGGAAGCGTTCCCTAACCAAGTGTTCAAAACTTTGATCTTATCTGATGCTTCCAAACTAAACGCCAGGAACTATGTTTTATCTCAACTGCAAGAACATTACGAAGTGGAGGATGATAAGGAAGAGACGGACGATGATGTTGAAAAGGAAGCCCAAGAATTAGACGACAACATGATCGAAGAGATTGACGAAGCTCTAGATCCACTGGGAGGGAGAATGTTGGATTTACAGGCCTTTGTCAGGCGTGTGAAATCTGGTGAGAATCCATCAAAGGCCTTAGAGAAAATGGTAGAACAAGCTTCAGAACAAATCACCCAAATATTTTTAAGTGACAAACTTGATAGTATGAAAAGTGCACAAGCTTGGGAACTGATCCAACTCTTAAGCGAGAAAGATGTGATTTCCTATAAGGATCTGTTGTTCAGACCTTTGTTCAAAGCGGCGCCTGAATTAAGCGTTGTGGAATTGGAGAATATGGGGTTGATCACAGTATCAAGGGACCGTGGTGTCTTGAGAAGGATTCGTCCTGCTAAACCGCTATACAAAGCTGCATTCAGGTACCTAATGACTGAACCAGAGTTATCGACAGTGTTAAGGACTCGTTATTTGAACAAGGTCATATCATACTATACTGAAACTATCAAGAAATTAGAGGATGAATTGAAACCATTAGGGAAAGTCCCTGATTCAAAACTGTTCAAGAGCCGGTTAGAGTATCTTTCTAACAAGATTACGCTTTGTAATGAAGCCATTAAAAATTCTGAAGCTGAAATATCACAATTACAAGCTGGAAATAAGGGCAAGAAATGAATGTGTACGTCTCCTCAAACAACAGTATCTCGTAACTTGTATATATTCTTTTTATAATGGATCCAAACTTGAGATGTACTCGACTCTGACTCTGTTGGCACTCGTAACCCTTGTAGTATAAGCGATGCGAATGCTTTAAAGCTTGATTCAAAAAACTAATGTGAAAGAATTAGTAAGCACCTTCACACCAAGACAGTGAGACATAGCACAATTGCTCTATCTAGCGTTCTTTATAGGCAATTTTCATCACTGGTGATTCAGTATTTCGAGTTTTGTAATGTTGAGGCTTACATCAATCAACAGGCCGCTAATTGATGGTTTGACCATCAGATCATTGAAGCTGGGATTGAGGCCCGCCAAGTTAAATATATGTGCTAAGTTCAGCTCAAGCGCCAAGCTGCCACTACATACGTTGAAACCCATGCTCTACAGGAGCTTTCAAGCGGATACTTCAAAGAATGAGAAAGCAGCGCCATTAAGTGGTAAGAACAATGGCAACGGTGAGACTAAAATCTCTTCGATATCAGAGTTGAAGATATTAAAGGACTTGTTCAAGTATATATGGCCTAAAGGTAACAAGAAGGTGAAAGTCCGGGTGTTTATAGCAGTGTTGCTGTTGATCGGCGCCAAGTTATTGAATGTCCAAGTACCATTTTTCTTTAAGCAAACCATTGACTCGATGAACGTGGAATGGTCGGATCCTACAGTAGCTCTTCCTGCAGCCATTGGTTTAACGGTTCTCTCCTATGGGCTAGCCCGTTTTGGCTCCGTTTTGTTTGGTGAGTTGAGGAATGCGTTGTTTGCTAAAGTAGCACAGGATGCCATTAGAACCGTTTCTCTGCAAACGTTTGACCATTTGATGAAACTAGACTTAGGGTGGCATTTGGCTAGGCAAACCGGTGGGCTCACTAGAGCCATGGATCGAGGCACCAAAGGTATCTCTTACGTTTTAAGTGCGATGGTATTCCATATTATTCCAATCAGTTTTGAAATCAGTGTAGTATGTGGTATCTTGACGTACCAATTTGGGGCTATGTTTGCTGGTATTACTTTTACGACCATGATGCTTTACTCTATCTTTACGGTAAGGACTACTGCTTGGAGAACAGAGTTTCGGAGAGCGGCTAATACCGCTGACAACAAAGGTGCCAGTGTCGCTTTGGACTCCTTGATAAACTTTGAAGCGGTCAAATATTTCAATAATGAGAACTACCTGGCCCGCAAGTACGATCAAGCCTTGATCAATTATAAGGACTCTCAAATCAAAGTAGCGCAGTCCCTAGCGTTCCTAAACGCAGGGCAAAACTTAATCTTCACTTCAGCATTGACTGCGATGATGTATATGGGTTGCACTGGGGTCATTGGCGGGAATTTAACCGTTGGTGATTTGGTGCTTATCAACCAGCTGGTCTTCCAGTTATCTGTCCCATTAAATTTCTTAGGCAGTGTCTACCGTGACTTAAAACAGGCCTTAATCGATATGGAAGCTTTATTTAAACTGAGAGAGAACAAGATCAAGATTGTAAACAAGAAGGCCCCTGTCGTCTTACCCGCTGGCCCATATGAGATCACATTTGAGAATGTGACATTCGGTTACGAAAACGGAAGGAAAATCCTGGATAACGTTAGTTTCACTTTACCCGCTGGTTTGAAGACAGCCATTGTCGGGCCCTCGGGCAGCGGGAAATCCACGATACTGAAGCTTACGTTCAGGTTTTATGACCCACAGGAAGGCCGAATCCTCATCAATGGGATTGACGTGAGGGAATATGATTTGGACTCGTTACGGAACGTTATCGGCGTGGTGCCACAGGACACGCCGCTTTTCAATGAAACCATCTGGGAGAACGTGAAGTTTGGGAAAGTCACGGCCACGGATGAAGAGATTCGCAAAGTCATTGACCAATCTCACCTTTCTAGGCTTGTCACCAGTTTACCCCACGGCGAGAAGACTATCGTTGGGGAACGTGGCCTCATGATCAGTGGAGGTGAAAAGCAAAGGCTTGCAATTGCCAGAGTACTGTTAAAAGATGCTCAGATCATGTTTTTCGATGAGGCTACCAGTGCGCTGGATACACACACCGAGCAAGCGTTGTTGAAAGAGATCAGATCGAACTTCGTCACAGGAACAAGAACCAGCGTGTACATCGCGCACAGATTGCGGACCGTGGCAGATGCAAACAAGATCATCGTTCTGGACCACGGACACGTGCAGGAGGAAGGTACCCATACGGAATTGCTCGCCAGGCAGGACTCTTTGTACAAGGACTTATGGAATATCCAAGAAAACTTGGAAATGATCCAGGATGAGATAAAGGACGACAACCAGGATGCTACCATCGAGACACATTAGGCACGGCCGCCATTGGCGACTCTCGTTGCCAAGACGCCCGGGAGACTCCAAGTCCGAACTACTGTCACGTGCGGTCACGCATCGGACTCTGACTCCTTCTTAGTAAATTGGAAAATTATTACTTGAGCCATCGGGACAGATATAAAGCATCAAGTTTCTATGGGTGGCCCTATTTGTGCTGTAGAGTGTTGTTTTACACGTATTTGAGATTGGTCCAGGTGAGTTGTGTGACATAGAAGTGAGATTGGATTTCAGTTCTGCAAAACAGTTGATAGAGGTTATAGAATCATCCAGCGAGAATGTGTGGGATACTAGGGATTGTACTTGCAGATCAATCGGAGACTGTTGCTCCAGAACTGTGCGATGGGTGTATTTTCCTTCAACATAGAGGACAGGATGCTGCTGGTATTGCCACCTGTGGTTCTAGAGGCCGGATTTATCAGTGTAAAGGTAACGGTCTAGCCAGAGACGTTTTCACTGAAAACCGTGTTGCAGGTCTGGCTGGTTCGATGGGGATTGCTCATTTGAGGTACCCTACTGCTGGCTCCTCTGCGAACAGTGAAGCGCAGCCGTTCTATGTGAACTCGCCGTACGGGATCAATTTGGCCCATAATGGGAATTTGGTGAACACCCTATCTTTGAAAAGGTACATTGATCAGGACGTTCACAGACACATTAACACCGATAGTGATTCCGAGCTGTTATTGAACGTATTTGCTGCAGAGTTAGAGAAACACAACAAATATAGGGTCAATAACGAGGATGTTTTCCATGCTTTAGAAGGCACGTTCAGACTATGTCGAGGTGGTTACGCCTGTGTCGGGATGCTTGCCGGGTTTGCCATGTTTGGGTTCAGAGACCCTAATGGGATTAGACCCTTGCTTTTTGGTGAAAGAATCACTGAATCGGGCGAGAAGGACTATATGCTTGCGTCGGAAAGTGTTGTCTTGAAGGCTCATGGGTTCAACACTTTCAGGGATTTGAAACCTGGTGAGGCAGTACTGGTCCCTAAGGATTGCTCCAATAACCCTGTCGAGTTTAGACAAGTGGCCCCAATAAATTCACACAGACCAGATTTGTTTGAGTACGTTTACTTCGCAAGACCCGACAGTGTCCTAGACAACATTTCCGTGTACCACACTAGGTTGGCCATGGGTATCAAGCTGGCAGATACGATACGCAAGCAGCTCGACCCGCGAGAGATCGATGTTGTGATTGCAGTGCCGGACACAGCAAGGACCTGTGCGTTCACTTGTGCCAACGAATTGAAAATCCCTTATAGAGAAGGTTTTGTGAAGAACCGATACGTTGGCAGAACGTTCATCATGCCCAACCAAAAGGAGAGGTCCTCCTCGGTGAGAAGGAAACTAAACGCTATGGAATCTGAATTTAAAGGTAAACGGGTGCTAATAGTAGATGACTCCATCGTCAGAGGTACCACCTCTGTGGAAATTGTCAACATGGCAAGAGAGTCTGGAGCCGTGAAGGTATATTTCGCCTCTGCCGCTCCTCCAATTCGATATAATCACATCTATGGTATCGATCTGACCGATAATAAGAACTTGATAGCATACAACAAGACCGAAGAAGAGATTGCCCACGCGATAGGTTGTGATAAAGTCATCTACCAAACTTTGGAAGACTTGATAGACTGTTGTAAGAATTCCTCAATAGACAAATTTGAAGTCGGTGTCTTCACAGGGAACTATGTGACCGGTGTAGAAGATGGGTACATCCAAGAATTGGAAAGAGTGCGTGCTTTGAATAAGTCTAACCCTTCTGAACTGAAATCGGAAGTGGACGTCGGTCTATATAACCTTGCAGACGACTCCAACCAGCACTGATTTTTTTCTGTACATATATACATAGTCTCTATCTCTTTCTTCCCAAGCAAACACACTGTAGCACACTAACCTCCACAACGCTGCCATCAGAGTCCAATGCCATTGAAACTGGCTGTCGGGCCCGTTGGGTATCCATCAGTGTCACGTTATACGTAAATAGGCCTTGCGTGAACAAATCACGGCGTTATCTTCTGAATAACTTTTAACACTCATCACCGGTAAACACTGAAGAACTAGCGAGGTTTCCCATTGTATCCCTTGTAGATCGAAAAGTCCTGTGCTTATAGATAGTGGTGACCCCCAAAAAAGCACATAGTGGCTTGTTTTGTTTGATTTTTTACTGTGGTATGAAGATTTTAACAGTTATAAGTTAATACAAAGAATACAGGATAAAACAGTTTGAGATCTACTTATCTTTGGAAACAAGTTTAGTCATATCTTGCATTGGAAAGAGAGGATATGGGTCGACCTAAGAAAGAATCTACAGGTAAAAAAAATAAGAAATCTAAGAGCAATGATCCGGGGTCTGATTTGACGAACGAAGATGAGGCGTATACTGCCATCTTTAGCGGAGATTTTGGTTCTTTGGAGATAGGGAACTATGTGGGTAAGAATAGAGGAGACGACGATGGTGTCACGGAGCATCTGCCGGATGCTGTTGATTTTGAGGACGAAGATGAACTTGCAGATGAAGAGGAATTCATAGACGATGACGATGTGAATGATATGTCCTTATCGAGGCATGACCGCGGAGAAGTCAGCTCTATCCACCAAGGGATGTATGGATCGGATCTGCACGGTGGTAGCAATGATAAGATCATGGAAGGTTTGCCAACCGGTAACAATTCTATCACGGGGACCCATGAGTTACAAACCATGGACACATTCCAAAACAATGAAAACAATGCTCTTTTCATGAGCATGGACGATAACGCCATGGGATATATGGATAATGCAACATCGTACGACGTGTTTCCTATGCAGGAGATGGATACAGAGATGAGTCCCAAAGAGGGCTTGCTTCCAAACA
Source organism: Sungouiozyma intestinalis (assembly GCA_003708845.3). Taxonomy (NCBI): domain Eukaryota; kingdom Fungi; phylum Ascomycota; class Saccharomycetes; order Saccharomycetales; family Saccharomycetaceae; genus Sungouiozyma; species Sungouiozyma intestinalis. Next base: position 185,707 of record PPOJ03000003.1, on the reverse strand, counting down.
ATTCACAGTTCTATTTAGATCCACAAGTGGAGAAGGAAAGGTTACAAAGAAGAGACCAAGCATTACTGAGGTACTACTTCCCAGGGTTCCAAAGGGGCAAAGTGCTCAAATGGAATAAAGCCATATACCGCAAGAAGACCCAGTTCCCATGGACAAGATCCTTGGTTTATAGAAATTTGCAACCTTTATTCCCATCGGACGTCAAATTGAGAGTGGCACCAGATCAGAAGAAAATATTCAACAAATCTGATTCGCGCCCTCTGGTTCAGTCCAAGCCAAAAAAGGGTATAATAACCGTGAGCCTAGACTTAATGTATCCAAGGGAAGAGGACGACAAGATTAAAAACCACTCAAATGACAAGGTGTCAGATGATTTAATGGTGGACGTTGACGACTGGGATTACGAAAAACTTTTAGGAGAAGATGTCTCGGACGATGAAAAGAAAAGGTCACATATATCTATAAACCAGTTGCAAGAAAATGCAGCGGATTGGGATTGGAATGAGGACGACCTAGTTGAAGGTAAATTAGATGATGCAAAGATAGCAAAACTAGATATGAACGATGAGAAGCTACTTCTATTGAGACAACAAGATACAAGAGCTGAGGTTAAGTCACGGACAAGTACGCATCCGTTACTTTCAATACCCATCACTGAGAAGGCATTTAACGCCAAGTTCAATATTTCTAATGACGATGCTTATAATATTCTGAGGCGTACGCACCAGCCTAAAGTCCGTACTACGATCTCTAACCTTAACATTGAGCATTCCCAAGTTGCAACAAGATTGCAATCTCCATACTATAAAGTTGTTCTACCAATCAACCAACTAAGATACTTCCATAGACCCAAATTTGGAACGCATTTACCTCCAAACACTACCATTACTTTCAGTAAACTAAAAACTAGAAAGAGAAAGAGAGACAAGGGAAAAGATGTCAAGGAATCGTTTGCATCGTCTGCTGACCTGACACTAGGTGATACAGCTCCTATGTTTTTAATGGAATATTCGGAGCAAGTTCCTTTAGCATTGTCCAATTTTGGGATGGCAAGTAAATTAATAAATTATTACAGAAAGACATCAGAGGGAGACACTTTGAGGCCCAAGTTGGCAGTGGGGGAAACCCATGTCCTTGGTGTTCAGGATAAATCTCCATTTTGGAATTTTGGATTTGTGGAACCTGGTCACATCGTTCCAACCTTGTATAATAATATGATCAGAGCACCTGTTTTCAAACACGAAGTGTTCAACACGGATTTTCTTTTGATACGGACCACAGGTAGAGGGATCAGTAACCGGTTCTATTTGAGAAACATTAATCATCTATTCACTGTGGGGCAAACTTTCCCAGTAGAAGAAATTCCTGGCCCGAATTCAAGAAGAGTCACCTCAATGAGAACCACACGGTTGAGAATGGTTGTTTACAGAATGTTAAATAGGCTACCTAATAGGGCTATTTCGATCGAGCCTATAACAAAGCATTTCCCTGATCAAGACTATGGTCAGAATCGTCAAAAGATCAAAGAATTCATGAAATACCAGCGAGATGGGCCTGATAAAGGTTTATGGAAATTGAAAGAAGGGGAGCCTTTGTTAAGCAATGAAAACACCAAAAAATTGATTTCACCAGAACAAGTTGCGGAAGTAGAGTCAATGAGTCATGGTATTCAATTTATGGATGATAACGACAATTACAATTTTGATGATAAGCTTGTGAAATTGGAAGAGAATTTAACGCCGTGGAATGCGTCTAGAAATTTTATCAATTCGACTCAAATGCGTGCGATGATTCAAATTCATGGCGTGGGGGACCCAACTGGATGTGGTGAAGGGTTTTCTTTTTTGAAGACATCCATGAAAGGTGGGTTTACGAAATCGTCTGTCAATTTGAAAAATACGAATGATTCAAACGGTAACAAAAATAGCAAGAATGCTGCTAACGGACCCGGTCATAGTTATAACGTGTTACAACAACAGAAGGCTTACGATGAAGAGATTGCTAAGACGTGGTATACGCATGCCAAGAGTCTAAGTATATCGAATCCATTTGAAGAAATGAACGATCCTGATGGCATAAATAAAACCAACATCCGTATCAAGACGCATAGGGATGATCGCAAATTGTTACGAGTTATCAGGAAGAGGAGAGATGAAAATGGTATCATTCAAAGACAGACTGTGATAATCAAAGACCCTAGAGTCATAAAAGGGTATCTAAAGGCTAAAGAAAAGCGGAAAGCTGCAGGGCTGGACGTGAACAAGTTATTAGAAGAAGAAACCCCGATGATCAGTAACGTAGAAGACATTGAAATGCAAAAGAAACTGTTGCAGAATGAGCTAGCATCCTTAGAAAAATCTCAACAGAGAAGAGCTGCACGCCAAAGCATCAAGAAGGCAGATGCAGAAGGTGGTTTGAAAAGCAAGAATACTAGAAGACGGTGTGCTACGTGTGGCCAAGTGGGTCATATAAGAACTAACAAGTCATGTCCCATGTACAACGCGGACCCTAACTCGGCATTAAGATTTAATAACTTGGAAAATGGCGCTGGAGAAAGCATGTCACCTTTGCCTTCCTCTACAGATAACGTTTGAAACGGGAAGGCGCCCATCATGATCGTGGGCAATAGCATAGATTTAAGACTTCTCATTTCAACCAAAAACGATCCATATATTCATATATATATATATATATAAATATACATGTGCATACCACGGATTAAAGTTCAGTCTACATAGCATGTCTTGAGAATAATGCTTGGCCGTTCAGATATGGAAGATAGTAGAATCCGTACATAAGTCTTCAACAAGATCGGAATCTCTATCATATCCAACGTAAGCAATGTAGCCAGGTTCGCCTTTATCCTCATGCAATGGGTAATGGATTGGTGGTATACTTGTGTTTTCGATTAAGCAAAAGGATAGATGTTCTTCGTTTGGTTCGTAGTCTCTAGTGATTCTCTTCACCAATGTCTTAAGCTCGCCTCTCTTATCACAACTGGGCCCACCACGGACCCACATCTTCAATACAGAGGTCTCTTGACCATGCGCATCCAACTGTGGCTCTCTAATCGGCGTACAATGGAACCAGTCGTAATGGATCCTCGTAGAGAATTTGAAATATTCCACAGCAGCAATCAACGACAAAGCTCCTAATACGTAGAGGAACAAGGCCACGACTTTTGGCTTACGTTTTGGTTCACTGCTCTTTCCCATTGGTGTCTTGATCAGCAGTTAATAGCGTTGTGCAGTGTTTCTTGGGGTGTACAACTAACGTCAAGATTAATTTTAATAGTGAATTCTTGTAACTATCTAGTAAATTTGGTATATAAGAAAGACAAAGAAAGAGAGAGAGAAAATTTATTGGATGCAATTCTTCGAAAGAGAAAAGCCCCAAGAATCAGCTCCCCCCAGAGATTCAATCAGCGTTGTGAACAGAGAATCAGTTGGATAGACTAAAATTGCCATGGATCCACTCGTTCAACATACTTAGCGCAGCTTCTGGTTGGTCGTAAGGAACCATGTGACCACCATCGAACAGCCTTAAGAAAGTCAAGTTATCATAGGACTTGACGTCCCCCATGTGTTCTTTGGTCAATGAAGCCACCCATTTCTTGGTTGGTTGTTTAGCGTAGCCCTCGTGTTCCTTCCATGGCAGCACGTCGGTCCAGGCCTTGTTCCCCAACCAGTTACAAATGAAATCCTTGTCACCTGCGTAAACCAGGACGGGCAACCCTTGATTCAAAAGATCGGTCACTGCCTTGTGGTAAGGTTTCATCCAGTCACCTGCAAATAGGAAATTTCTGTTGATATCCATATTGCACGTTTCAAAATGGTCCACTTCGGCACCAATAGCCTTCTGAACAAACTCTTGGTTCAAGTAATCTTCAAAGTACGATAGTTCAGCGTAGCATAGTTGGCCCTCACAGTCTTTCCTCACGTCGTAAACGTTCTTACCCGTTCTTTGGAATGGGGCCAACTGGGCGTTATTACAATAAATGGCGGCGGGGACACATGTCCACACGGACTCGCTTTCGTAACACGAGTTGATGAGACTTAGACACCTGTCTAGGGTGTCGTTCATGGCCCTGCACTCTTGTGGTTCCAGGACAGCTGGGGCTCCGCCTGCCCCGCAGGCCATAGGTTCGTATTGTGGATATTGGTTCAATGGGTCAGTCAACCCATTACCGATCAACACGGACGTCAAATTGAAATTTCTGTCCTTGTGAGACAGAATTTCAGATGCAAAAGCTGGGATGTAATGGCCAGCATACGATTCACCAGCGATGTGGAAATCGTTCCCTTTAAACTTGTCAAACTGTTTGAAAAACAATTCCAAGAATGCATACACGTCCTTACCGGCAGCGACAGTGTTGGTGACACCTTGAGACCCCGAGTAAGAAAACCCAACATTGACTGGTTGGTCCAAGAATATCACAGAAGCGTTATTATTCCACGAGTGAGGGTTATGGATCGGTTTAATCTGTGGTCCAATCGATGAAGGCCCCAATTCAAAGAAAAGACCATTCAACGACGAACACCCGGGCCCACCGTTCAACCATAGGACCACAGGGTCGTTAGCAGGGTCGTTTCTACTTTCAAAAAACCAAAAGAAAAAATGCTTGTCCTCGTCTTCTACATCCAAGTAACCGGTGTATTGCTCTACATCATCGATTCCAAGAATCTTAGGGTCATGCAGTTTTTTCGTACGCAATTGGTAATTCTGAACTTGTTCACTCTTCACCACAACATCCCAATCCTTGTTAGGGCTCACTTTGTTCTTGGGTTTCGACACCAAATTCATTTCCATTAGCTTGTTAGGGAACAGAGCAGGCATTTCTTTCTCCCATATGTGTGAAAACTCCTCGTCCAAAGAGCTAGATTCCAATTTCAATGCTTCCATAACTGTCTTCAAAAGGGAGTCCTCATTAAGGTTGGCCCCAAACATGTGTTGCAAATCGAAAGCGTTCGCAGCGGCCACAAGGCCCGCGTAGTGTAAGCAGCGTGATAGTTTCATTGCTATAGTTATCACGAGTATAGCTCTTCCTAGAGCTCAGATGATAAGAATTGTGGTAAAGAAGGAAACAAGAGGTGGGAAAGAAATAACCCTTGAAGTCTTTAAAAAGGTGCTACAGTGGAGGGGAGTGGATGGTGTCACCGCCGACGTACATTCAGAAACTAGGGCATGTGAATGCCGCAGTTGTGCACTCCAAATGCCGCAATGTGTTTTTGTGAATGCCGCAGTTTCCAGTTGCATGCCGCACGACGTCGGGTCCAATGCCGCAGTGTAACGGTTCAATGCCGCACATGTTCTCTTTCAATGCCGCACTTTTGGTTGCGGCATTTGCGCGGCATTGGAATGCATAAGTGCGGCATTGTTTGAGCCACGATTAGGGCTTGGTTGTCGTCGCTCGGCCGAGAGTTGCTCGCCGGGTAACGCGACGCGCAAATTTTCGAAAAGCAAAACATCATCAGCCCACACCACGATGGAACTAAATATATTTGGTGGTAGAGGCTGTTTACAAAGCGATTTGTACGGATCGCAGCCACACATATACTCCATCCTGGGCCCCGCAAGAGCGCGTTGAAGTACGAGAGATGGTACATTTTAGAAGGAAGTCGAACCTCAGCAACAAGTCTGACGAGGAGAAGCGTCAGTCTAAGCTGGAAGTGTCAAAGGAAGATGCAGCCAGGTTGAAGGTGAGGACGGCCTCTGTGGCTGATCCCATCTTGGAAGCCGTGCAAGAAGCACAGCCCTTCGAGCAGGCTGCGGACACGTTCAAGGACAATATGAATAGACAGTCGTATTTCTCGACAGAGGAAGGACATGTGCTAAGGGATGTGTTTGGGCAACCGATCAACCAACCGGACGTTTCCAACCCAACAAGGGCCCGTGATGAGAGACCCTTGGACACGATCAGATCCTTTGAGTATGCTGTCTCCGGTGATCCCGTGTGGGCTCAGCAATTGGAAACGTCTACGTACGGGTTCAGAGTGAGACCTGATTTCCCACAATTTGGTGACGTGAACCCATATGGCAACAACAGCCAGGGCCAGTCATATGAGCAAGCGGTGTACCAGGCCCCCGTGAGGAATAACGACGATGGCGAAAAGAAGAAGAAGAGAGGGTTGTTCGGGAGAAAGAAGAAATCTAAGGACTGATTTCATCTTTCAGGTAAATATTTGAAGACATTATTGGTAATAACAACAACATGGACATAGCATGTATAGACCCCTTTCTCTTTCACATATGTGTAACCATACTATATATCGGGAGTTCAAAAAGCAATTCGTTTCAGTGGTTTTAATACTGTGTCTTGAATATATAATAATTACAACAATATCAACGGCACGCTAACATCGCTTACTTGAGCCCTTACCGCTGTATGAGTATGCTTCAATCATGAAGACGGTATTGTCAAGGTTATCAGTGGCTCAATCCAAGTACAACTTATTTGCTTCGTATCTAACGGAACCGGTTCCTCCCACGAAGGGATTACTGGCAAACAAAACCGTGGCCATCAAGGATAACATTTGTACTACAAAATTCCCAACAACGTGTTCATCTAAAGTGTTGCAAGGCTATCAATCGCCACTAGACGCAACAGTCGTGACCTTGCTACAGAAGAATGGCGCTACAATCGTGGGTAAAACGAGAATGGACGAGTTCGCGATGGGGTCTGTTGGTATCCACAGTTTTGGCGGACCCGTGATAAATCCAATTTCACAAGACTTGGACCACCCATTGGCTACTGGTGGGTCATCCTCGGGAAGTGCAGCCTCGATTGCATGTGGTGCTGCTGATATTGCCCTGGGGACAGACACTGGCGGTTCTGTAAGGCTGCCTGCCGCATGGACCGAGACCATTGGGTTTAAACCCACTTACGGACGAATTTCAAGATACGGTGTTATTGACTTTGCATCGTCGCTAGACACCGTAGGTGTGATGTCCAAGTCGATAGATCTCGTAGCAGACACGTTTAATGTGCTCGACAAGCGAGATCTAAGAGACCCAACATCCTTGAGTGAAGAGTTACGAGCCAAGATTTCAGAACAAGGCGATAATGAGACGAGTAAGCTACGCATTGGTGTTGTAAAAGAATTGGTATCTAGTAAATATGAGCTCTCTAAAGAGGTGGAGTCATCTCTCTTGGAGACCGTAAAGTTATTGAAAAGGTACGGGTTCAAGATAATACCTGTGTCAATACCATTTATCAAGTATGCCCTCCCCACATACTACACTATTGCCTCTAGTGAGGCAGCTTCTAACCTGGCCAGGTATGACGGGATACGGTACGGCCACAGAGTCACTACCGACTCGGACGTATCTGAAGATGGCCAGCAGTTTTTCACTGCGACACGAGATCAGTTCGGTCCCGAAGTGAAGAGTAGAATACTGCTGGGCAACTATAACTTGACTTCACACACCAGCGAGGACGTTAATAACTATTTGAAAGCATTTAAATACAGAGCTAAATTGATCGACGAGTTTGATCAAATCTTCAAACTGGACAATGTGATGACCGGAAATGCGGGAAACAAGAGCAATGGAGTAGATTTTATCCTGTCACCCACGAGCAACCGTCTACCACCCACTATTAAATCATGCATTGAAAATTCAGACCCGACTCTAGAGTATGCCAACGATATTTACACGATCCCCGCATCGTTGGCGGGACTACCGTCTATATCTGTCCCCATAGGGAATGACATGTGCGCTAGCAAGCCTGGGTTGCAATTAACAGGCCAATTTGGCGATGATCTGAGGCTATTAAACGTAGTCAAGAACGTCTTGCAACTTTGAAATGTGTATAAATATGTAAATATCTTCACAATGCATGGGAGTGGGGGGGTTGCCTGGCATATCTACACTGGTAACACAGAGACGCCTGCTAACTTATCGACAACAGGCGCGATCACTGGATGAGACAGCACAGGACCAATTAACGGCATAGACCGTAGGAACGTCACTATGGCACCGAAAAAGTCGCCAAACAGCCCCACAATCCCAATGGATTCTACTATAAATCCCACAAACGTCCATTTGCAAAGAATCATCAAAACCCCCGACAGAAAAAACAAGGAGCCCCGTCTCTTCGTAGGCTTGGTGAAAAATATAATAGTTTTCTGCGTACCAATTATCAGCAGCACACCTACTAAAAACAGTATGTTACCTAACGCCAACAACGCTCTGTCAAAAAATGTGACAATCCCAAACATGAAAAAAAGGAACCCACCAAACGTGAACGCCACACCAAACTTCTGCGACTCACTCAACCACATTTTATTACCGTCTTCGCCACGTCTAGAGTGCTCAATGGACTCTGAATGGAAACACAGAGCCCAAAAACCACCCCATCAAACACCTTTCAACACTCAAAGACAGCAATCTCATCACCAATTTTTCAACTTCACCAACTTTTTCCGTGCATCGTGATGGAATCTTGAACCTCAAAGTTGTGGCATTTGCGTTTGAGATCACAGTCGTTTGGCAGTAGTCTTGGCGTTTGGATGGTGTGTTGTTGTTTAGATGAGTGAGCAGAGAGCGCTACAGTTTCTGTGTACGGTGAGGTGGAGTGTTTCTTGAAATTTTAGTTGCTCCCTGGACTGGAATATAGCTCGAACGGTGCATTACCACCTGTCAAGGTAAATTGAAAACACAACCTTTACGGACATTGGGAGCGTCTTCATGCGGTCTTTCATCAAGTCACATCAGAAATCAGACACTCTTGACTCCATCAATTCTTCTCAGAGCAGTATAAGCGGATATGAGGGCACAGTGATCAAGAAGACTGCGAGTAATGCGACTGCGTCTAGTGTCGGCAGCGCAGGGTCGTTCAATGGGAGCGTGTATGACTCGAGTTTCTCGGTCCAACGGCCGCCAGGTAGTGGGTCCAACGGCAGTCGTGACGATTTCCCGACGACGCCCCCGCAACACCAGCAAGGGACGCACACTAGGTATCCGAGCAGTTTTGAATCCTTTCAGAGGTTGGCAAACAAGACTTTTAACAATAAACTGTTCAAGAACGGCAGTAAAGAATCTTTGCCCCCGACGCCCACGGCGAATTTGAAATTGAATTCGCCGAGACAGGACGACTATGGGCTTGCTATTAAGGGCACTGTACCTCACAATTGGGGCGCAGATGATGCTGATGCGGAGCCACAAGTGATCAAGTTGAATGATTTCAATGTAGACCCAATAAACGACTCTGCCACCATTAGGGATTCAAATCTGGAACCCGCGTTCAATGTTAAGTTTTCAGACAAGAACTTGGCAAGGACTACCACTGTTATAAGAGAAAGAAAGAATAAAAACAGAAAGACAAAGATACACTCCAATTTAGACGTTTTGCAATTACAACAGCAAGATCCAGTGCTTCCTCCTGCCGTGGCTACAGATTTCCTCAGCGGCCAATTTAGTCCTGCGACGACGCCTGAAAGTGGCACAATCACTATGCCCAAGAGAAACGACGACATACCACCGACAAGAAATAGCAAAATCAGTAACAATAGCGATGATGATGATGATGATGATGATGATGATGATGATGACGACGACGATGACGACACAAGTTCCGATACAGACTCCGATTCAAGCTCTGATGCTGGTTCTGAGTTTTCGTTTGAGCTTTCGAAAATTAATGGTAGGACTGCTTCAGTGAAGTACTACTCAAAACCAGAAACATCTAATGGAACCAATAAAGTCTACATTGACGATTTATATGGCGACGAAATTTTTGATGAAGATATGAATTTTGATGACGATATAGACCTTGGTGAAGATGAATACCAAGGAGCTGGCTTGAAGGACCATGAGATTGACGCTTCTCAGCAAATGGAACCTGCTTCCAGTCAAAACCCAAAAAAATATAATGACCTGTTTGAATTATCGGACGAGGAACTAAGTGATGATGGTTTTGTGGAGCCAGAAAGTGCCACTGAAGATAAAGACGTGCATCAAACATCAGCTGCAGATGAAGATGCATCAATACATCTCGAAAAGACTACACAACTGAAAAATTACTCCAATATATTCAACTTGTCAGATGACGAAGAGGACGAAAGCACTGGTGCAGATCACAATAACTCGACATATATTAATCAATCTGTTGTATCAGAAACTGGAAATGCCACTAACCCCAAATATGGTAGTACACCGAAAGCGAAAACTCCTTCCGTCACAAAATACAACGATCTGTTTGATCTTTCTGATGATGAATGTGACGAAACAGATTTTGATCAAAAAGATTCAGAGCAATTCGGTGTTGAAGTAAGCGATTTGGCTGGTAAAGAGACTATCTCTGAAGTTAAGAGCAAGATAGTACCAAGTAATAATAATACGCCGGTTCGTATGCATAGCCGAGAATTACCCGCCATAGTCTTAACTAAAAGGTCTTCGCCTGCCAAACTAGCTGTATCGTCCTATTCGGATTTGTATGACCTTTCTGACGAACCAGCTGATGAACTATACACCGTGGAGGAATTATTTACTCCACTCAGAGAGGGAAGCAATAATAGAAAACCCCATTTAGATTTGCAAGATCGCAGTGTATTTAAAGACTCCAAGGTGACAAGCCCCCCAATCTCCGAAAGCGAAACTGGCCTGAAAACTCCTTTCAAAGTTCAACGTAATGGAATATTAGGAGAAAGCAGTAGTGTAAATAGTTATACTACGCAGCTACCTCCTCCATCGAGATCCCAATCGCTGAAATACCATGATTTGAGCTCTCATTTGGATTCAGAGATTCCTAAATTAATGAGTAACTTATATTTTATTGATGAGACAGAAGAAGACGAATACATTCATAAGCATAGAGAGGACGACAATTACTATCTTGATGAAATTAACACAATTCCTGAGGATTTTGATTTTACAGAGGAAATGAACTTGCCACTGATACGTACAAAGAGCCCGAAGTTTCTAAATAGTTTGAGTTCACCCACTTTCAATTTCAAGCAAACACATAGTTTCAATAGCAAGCCTTTGAATGTGTCTAGAGAGAGTACACCGATTAATAATAAGCTTGAGTTGAATGACAAGACGGTTACGTTTTTCAATAACGGTTGGAATACGGAAAGAACGCCAACGGTTTCCCCCATCTCTTCTCCAGTGAGCGCAACTTCTGAGGCAAGCACAGGTTTTTCGAAACCTTCTCCTGAATACACAAATATTAATCCCATCTCATTGAGCCCGATTCAAGAATCAGAGACTAATTCTCCTAAAAGGTAATAATGCTTTTGCCCTCTTACTTTTGATCTCAACTAAATAAATTTAATTACATATTCTTAATATTATAGATTTGAAACTCATTATTCATCACATATTTGAAGTCTGTTGGTAGCCTGTCTAGTAATATGTTGACTTTGGACGTGGCCTATACCTTCTCAAATTCAAAGCATTTTCCGGCTTCATGAATTTGTCTAAACGTTCATCGGAAGTTGAGGATGTTAATTCATAAATTATTTGCTTAGCCTTCTCTGCAGTATCCTCACACATCATCAAAATGTCGTTATATTTAGCAATTGTATCTGCCTTGCTTCGTATGCAATACGAGCGCCTCTTATCAATATACTCACTCCTCTGCTTCCTACTAGCACCTTCGCCATCTAAACCATTGGCAAGACTGTCATCCAATACTATTACATCTACGGTATGACCATTTTTCTTCTCTTTAACCATTTTGAACAGATTGTTGTAAGGTGTTTGCTGGTTTGGGGGTATCTTTCTACGATCCTCCGTGTCTGGGAAAGCAAAATCTGTTCTCTTGGAAGTGGGAGGCTTGGATAGTGCATATATGTTATTGCTAGGTTCCACCATAGTCCCTTCGGTATTTGTAGTAACTTGTGAGAACTGCGAATTAACTGCCGAGGAGCTAGCACTGCTTTCAGATTTAGATAATTGTCTGGTGGGAGACAACAGATTATCGTTCTTGTAAACTTCTGGACCTGCAGTTGGTAAGACCATAGTAGTGCTCTTGGGAAGTTCTTTTTGGAACGACTGGAAAGACGATAAAGGAGTAACCCTATGGTGCTCCATAGGTGCTTTTTTATTCGTGTACATCAATCCATTAGCTGTACTATAACCTGTTGTTGGTGACGGTTGTACTGGAGAAGTATTAATTGGAAGATATGCAAAAGAGGAAAGACTAGTATCTTGTACTGCTGGCCCTTGCAAAGAGTTATATGGATTTGAATCACCATTTTGCTTACGAGTCCCAGCAATTCCCGTTGACGTTGCATTTGGATCAAGGTATCGTTGTTGAGGATTCTGTGTCTCCGCAGTAACGAGACTGCCTGTAGATGGGATTGTATGACCTTTTTTCTGCACATCTCTTCCTTCATCATCAGAAGGAACAAGTTTCCTCTCACCTAGGATCACGATACTATCTGACGTTTCTTCACCCCCGAAACTTGGTGCTGATATTGAAGTTTCTTTATGTCCTTGGTAAACAATGGAGTCCTCTTTTGATGTATCCACATCTTTAAAGATAAACTGCGGAGATTTAGGCCTCAGTGGAGACCTTTGTGGTATTCTGGGTGGAGTAGACGTAGCTTCGAATGCCTGTCCCTGTAATTGGTTTAATTCATCGTTAATGGAAAAGCTCGAGTCATGGATACTTCTGCTTCTCCTATGGCTATGAGACATTTGATTTTGTTTATGTGGGGATCCGTTCATTCTGTCTCGAGCTTCGATCATCTTCTGTCTTCTCTGTTCCATTGCATCATTTGTAGGAGCTACTCTGGCAAAATCATCATGGATTCTCTCAGGGCTATTTAGCGGCCCGCTTTGAGAAGTAGTAGTAGGCACTGCTGGGAACTTGAAACCGAGATTTAATTCACCCTGCTGCGCATGATCCGGATCATGCTCCAGTTGTGGGGGGTCTCGATGTAGAGGTTCAAATTGGTCGAAGAAGCTAATGCTACCGTTAGTAGAGTTTACACTCCTGGGGGTAACCACAGTGTTCAAATCTGGTATCGTAACTTGCTTCGAAGGTGTCGAGGGTACTGTTCTTTCTGTAGAAGACCGAATATGGTTTTGTCGTAAGTTTCTGTTTTGCAATTTCAAATTGACGTTAGCGTTAGCGTCAATACCTAGTATGTTATCTGTGTCATTATTGTTGCCCTCGAAGGATATCTCATAATGGGCAGATGGTAACGATGAGATCGAGTCATCTGTGGATACCTCGGTAGAAGCGGCTTCTTTTCCTTCATTACTATCTACACGAGAGTCTACTGGCTCATCCTCGGCGTCTGGATCGTACATACTATACCCATGTCCATCGTATATCAAGCTTTCTCTACTCCTGCCTTTATTCGTTTCAGACAGATAAGGCGGCAACTGAATCTCCAACGGCACGGGCACACGATACTTGTTCAATGGCGACTCTGAGGTCAAATATAGCGCTGATTTCTTGGGTGAACTCAATGGTGTATGCAAATGCAAAGGAGAAGTCGTTTGCAAAGTGTCTCTTTCTGACGCCTCGTGGAATTCGTTCAACGTCTCTGAAATAATACTTTGTAAAGAATGGTTCCGCCTATGGTTTCGTATCCTACTACTAGTCTCATATGCAGACTGGGATCTATGGTGACCTGATACTTGGTCTGGGCCTTGGTCTGGGCCTTGGCTTGGAGCCTGACCCATGAAATGGTAGTTCCATATCTCTTCCGGAACATCGATCATCACTTTCGAATTCATCTCAACGAAGTGGCCCTTGTTGCTAAACGTCCCAAACAAGTCAGACCCAACGGCACGGCTATGCTGCGGGCTCCCACTCTGGCTCTCATCGCTCACAGGCTCTGTCGGAAATACTATCTTCACTGGAGATGCCGAGCTTGAAACGTCCGCTTCGAAAGCCGCAACTCCATCGTCGGTAACAGCAGATAAATCAGGGATAGAGAACCTCACTTGTGACCTCGAGTGATAGTTTTTCTTCGCACTAGATGGCGATTTGGGTCCATTAGAACGATCTATAGCCTGGTACGGATCATGGACCATTGTCAACAACGTGCTCCTGCTTCAAACTCTATAAGCTAATTCACAATCCCTCTTGAGTTACAGTATCCACAACTAGCACTGCTCAAGTATTTTGACGTCTTGTCGACTCAAAAACCCACTGGAAGCTGACGTAGTGGGAAGCCATGGGCTTCACATGGCTTAAGAGCTTCGCTCTGGGGCCTCTGTTTACCATATTTCCTGATTAGGAAACTTCTTCAATTATTCTCGGTTACCCTGAACATGGAGCAAATCGTGTTAATTTTTACATCAAAGGGGTCTACTACATAGCGATGCCCTGATCTACATAGCAATGGGTCTGTTGTCCTACATAGCAATAGCGGTCTCTTTCGAGCGGTGGCAATACGGAATAAAGGGGTTTTATGACGGGTTGCACCCACAGTTGAGTTACTCAGCTTTGAAATCGTCGTCCTCGTCCTCATCTTCGTCCTCCCCGTTCTTCTTGTCATCCATTTCTTTTGCCGTCTTCTTGTAGTCAATGATCTTACCACGGGTCCTCCTTCCCGTAGTGATAATGTTCGAAGTGTCAATCTCTGCGAGGTCGTCTTCTTCCTCTACGTCGTTGGCCATCATCTCGTCCAGTTTGGTGTCGTCGAGGTCGGACTCGTCGTCGTCGTTTTGGGCAGCATCGTTGGTCTTGGTTGCTGGCTGGTGTTTCTTGGACTGTTTCTCCTCTTGGTTCACTTCAGCGTCGTAGTCGTCATAGTTTCTTCTTCTTCTTTTGGTCTTTTTCTCGACTGCGACTGCAGGGTTTTCAACGGGCTTGGTGGGCTTAGTTTCAGTGTCGGACATTCTATATGTGTGAGTGCGTGCGTGCTGGCAATTGACAGGTCTGAGTTCACAGCTGTGGCCTGTGCAAGTCATGGGCAGCTCACTGTTTTGAAAAATTATTCACATATATTTTAGCCCGCCGTAGCGACCAACATTGGAGTGACATCGGGATCTGCTTCCGGTGCCAAGACTGTCTGTATACCGCTACAACCGTAAGATGAGTAAAGTGATTGTGAAACAGAACAGCCGGCTGTCGGATCTGGTCGGGTACAAAGTGCGCGTTATCACGCAAGATGGGAAAGTATATATTGGCGAATTGATGGCCTTTGACAAGCATATGAACCTTATACTGAGCGACTGTGTCGAAGAGAGGATACCCAGGACGCAGCATGACAAGCTGATGAAGAACGTGGACGGTGTAAGGGTGGAGAGAAGAGAGCTAGGGTTCATAATCCTACGTGGGGAGCATGTGCTGACCACGGTAGTGGAAGATAAGCCTACGATGACCAAGAGAGAGAGGCTTGTTGAAGATAAGAAACAGGATAAGAAGCTGGTCAAGGAAAGAAACCGGAACAAGAAGCAAAAGACACATGCAAAGACCAATGAGAAAGTAACGAAACCTACTATGCCTGCAACGAAACCTTCATTGCCCACGACTCAGAAATTCCAACCGCCTCCCGGGTTTAGGACTAGATAGTAGTAGAAGTCATTGTACGGTTCTTACTGTTCATCGAAAATTTATATGTGTTGTTATGTAGGAAGTAATAGTTATACCATATATGATTATGATTTTGAGTCTGAATTCTCTGCAAGTTCGTCGTTCTTGCTCTTCTCCTTCAACAGAGCGTCTTGGTTCCTCCTCTTGAAGGACAATTCTTTCCCCTTACTGACAGGTACAAGGAGCAACAGTGACCCTAAACTTGTCAGCGATGCCAAAAATGTAAAGACACCGCCGTATGTCATTGATTTAGTCATTCTGCTTAAACATGCGACGAATATGGCAGATAGGAAGCACCTAAACAAGTTTAGACAACCAGTGGCCGTAGAGGCCTTTGTTGGGAAAAGGTCCACTGCTAAAGTTGTTGAAAACGTTAGGATACAATTGGAAAATAACGAAGCAAACCCAGAACTGACTAACACCGCAGCCAGTGGAGCTTTTTTCTCTAAACACCATCCGTAAGAGATATACCCCATCGAGCTCAATATTAAAGTAATGAATGCTGGTGCTAGTCTCGCTCTCACTATGTTAAATGTATAATATGAATCAGTAGCCATTATTTCCCTCACTTCCTCAATGTCATGGTTCTCATTCAATAGCTTCAACTCTTGCTCTTTTAACCATATAACATGCTTGGCATGTTCACGTCTGTAATACCAATTTAAATATCTCCCAGATGCCACAACACTGATTAACGTGCAAATCCCCGTGGGTAAGAAACAAACACCGATTTGCATAACTTTAAGATGGTATTTTTTACTTAAAGCTGTTGTTAGTGCAGTTTGGTGAGTGGTATAAATAGCAAATTGCATTCCAGCTACAGACATCAATAAAAACATCTCTGGAATCGCAATAACAGAATATGCTGCTAGGAGATTAAGCTTCACCTTAGGCTCTATCGTATCATAATCTGGATGGTCCAAATGAAGTTTCTTCCTCACGATGGGCAATGCTAGGACTGGAGCTTTGTTTGGTAGAGCCTTTGGAGGGATAGACCCGTTTCCCACAACAGTTCTTTTTGTTTCCGGTAATACCATAGAGGAGATCATTAAGGTCGTCCCAGAACCAATAGCTAGAAACCAAAAGATCGATCTCCAGCTCCATCTCGATGCTAAAGAGGCACCGATGATGGCCCCCATGGCACTACCCACAACTTGAAACCCAGAAACGTAGCCAACGTACCCGCCTCTTTCAGATTTAACTGTTACATCACCCATAATTCCGGAATTCACAGCAATCACAGGCGAGATGCCCGCAGCTTGCAGAGATCTAAGTGCTATCAACTGTGCATAATTCTGACACCGTGCCAGACCAACACATGCACAGAAATAGGTCATAACAGAAACCAAGATGACTGGACGTCTGCCTAGCGAGTCTGCAAAACCGCCCATGATGCTAGGTGCTATACCTTGAAATAAGAAATACACTACCACAGTGATATTGACCTGCTCTTCTGAGATATGGAATTTTTTTTCGATGGTCCCAAGGACTGGGAAATAGATCGAACCGGCAATAGCAGAGAAGAAACCTGTCATTGCACATTGAACTACCAAGAACATCTTAGCCTTCCTACCAAATCTAGTATATGGAGAAGCAGACACGATATCTTCTGGCTCGTTGACTTGATTGGATTTCGTCCTAAAGAAACTAGCTCGTCTAGTAGTATCCATACCTTCTGCTACCAAGGCACTCTTAGGAAGTATGGGAACGTATCCCGTATGACCAGAAAACTCACTGATGATAGACTCATGATCACTAGAATCGAGCGACTCCGTGTGTTCCAGTGACTCCGTATGTTCCAGCTGATGTTTATCCATTCAGTACTTTGATCTGATGGTTATCTAACTTTAGGACTCTGTTTTTGTCTCATTAAGCAGTTTGCGCGTTTCAAGGCAATTAAAGGATTACCAAATCCATAAGAACAGGCCGAGTGGCACATATATATATATATATATATGTGCCATTTGTAGAACATTGAGATGGGCACCACAGCTCAAGCCCGAGCATAGAGGGAATTACCGCTCGATCAGCCTTTACGGGAATTCCCTTCTTAGATTCAACCTTGTACAAGATCGGAGAAGAAGCAATGTGGCTCACTCCGTCTTGGGCGACAAATTTGTACGGAGAAAAGAAAAGAATGCACGCTTTTCCTAAGAAAGGTCTGTAGCAACCAGGCCCTCTAGGCTCTTCTCCGTCTCCCGGCACTTTTTGGATACCAGATACAGCGATTCAAAATGAGGCTCCTGGAGATGTCTAAGCAAGACCTTTTCTGTGCGATAGCCTGCGGGGCATGCATTTACTGCACGGCATCTCAGGCCTCCAGACAATCCTCCGTGGAAACAAGGCGGCGTTAAGAACGCTCTGCAGAAGCTGCTACTAGCGATAGATTGTCCTACTTCTGCGATAACGCGGCTTTGCTTTTTTAGGAGGCTTAAGTCCTGACGCTAATGGTATGGTAATGTCTACCGCACTTGGCGGCTGTAAATCCGAGGCACATTAATACCTTCTACGCTAGGGATTCCAGGATAGGTACATCCAGTCTAGAGTCTTCAAGGCTCTTGCCAAGAACTTTTGAGATTGACGTAGCCATCGCATTAGACAGTAAAGATACAGGATTCAGGTGACGATCCGTATTCGGGGAATCTTGTTCACTTCTTGTAGCCGTGGCAGATATGGATAGCAAATGACTTAGTAATACTGGCAATATTACGTGTTTACCCACTAAGCTGTTATTGGAGTCCTGGGTATGGTGCCTATACAGATCAATTACTCTGAGGGACGCATCTGTCCTGTATGAGAATAGTTGTAATGGGGCCAGCTTTCCTAATTCTTCATTTGGTTCTCTTGAAATATCCTCCAAAGCACTGTTGATATGATCGTCAAAATACTCTGCATAGCTGGCCAGTTCTGATTGAACAATTTTCTCAATGGTAAGTAGATGTATTTTTAGGCTCATAGACGCCAAGGTACTGTGTAGCGTTTCATATTCATTATCCAGCGGTTTCTGATCTTTTCCTACTGCATCTTCATTGACCTTGTTAAAAGCCTTTATCGGGTCCGCGGTTACTCCACTAAGCTTCAAAGCTAAAGTTGATAATATCTTTACGTAGTCAATTTGGAAAGAATCAATCACTTTACCTAGATCATAATGAAAACATGATGCAGCAAGCATAATTGGATATTGCTCTGTGACCTTCTTTAGGTATTTATCTAGGGAAGTAAAAGTACTACCAAATGTGCAATGTGGGGCAAATACTGACAATCTGTGTTGAGTTTCGACGATATGTTCTTGTAGGCTCAGTAGGAACGGGACATAGGCAGAAGATAATGTCTTATTTCCAGTGGTTAGTTGCATCAGGCACTCAAGCGGCAGTAACGCATCTCTTAAGAAATCTAAAACCAAGAAGCTGTCCTCGTCAATAGTGTTCTCTATAGAGATATGCGATGCCTTGGCTTCTTCTAGAAACTTACGTATTTCACACCTATGGTCAGTGAAGAAGTACAACAAGTGAATATTATCTCTCCAATTGTTTGACTTGTAATTTGGCACATCTTTGCTCACCATCTTAGTAAATAATTTATGTTTTGCAGACGACCCTTTTAATTCTACCAATAATTTAACCAGTCCGGCCAAGAAACTTAAACAATTTTGGCTGAATGGGTCTGCAACAAGGTACTCATCTTTTATTTTTTTAGTGTCTGGATATATTGCAATTTGTTTGCAGTTACCACTATCAGTAGTGATACCTTGGCCTATTAGATAAGACACGCTGTGCACAGGTAATCCGTAACTGGTACTGTCTCCCACCAATGTTGATTCCTCATCATCATCGTTAGACTCGTCCGAAGACCATTGTTGTACTTCTCCCAACTCTTTAAAATAATGATCAAACGCTGCAATCATCTCTTGAATGAATGTATTTGAAATCACAGAAACTTGGTGCGCTAGGCAGTCAATATGTCCCGAGAATGAGTAGAGATCCTTATTGTCTTGTGCAATGTTGTTGAAATTAAACCCTGGGGGACACTTACCAGAAGTGCATGAACCTAGTAAATTCGTTAAGTGATAGTTGTTGACTGTTTCGTTGAAAAACATTGTATATGCCTTCCTGTTTCGATGTGCTAGTGGATAAAGATCAATTACAATAGGTGTTAATATTGTTCCCTTGTTTAGTAAGTTAAGTGTGACTATAATATACGAGCCATCTGTGTTATGAGCGGATTCTTCGAATTTTAAACTCATAAAAATTGATCCACCATGCTTCAACTTTGCAAACGTGCTACTTATCTTCCCACCAAAATCAAAGTCAGTGGCATCTTTAGTGAAGATCGTACTAGTCAAACTTCTAGTTGCATTAGAGGGAAACTTTTCTGATAAATGTTTCATTTGTGATTGTAAATAATGGCTCAGTCTGACCACTAAAGACCGTACTTCATTGCCAGTTGTAAGAGAAGTTACCTTCATAGAATCTTCTCGTGTATTAAGATTATCGTCTTGGAAAACTGTCATATCCGGTATCTCTACGTCATCCACATCGGTTATCTCCTGAGAGACTGTACCAGTGGTTTCTCCACAACTTGTTACACCCGTATACTGGGACCCATAAGGGTGAGATGGGTGGACTAAATTGGCAGTTTGTTCTAAAGCGTCACCACCTATACCATGTTTCTTAGAAAAATGATGCTTTAGCCGCCGAGACCTATATTTTTTGTAATCTTTTATATCGGTAAATTGCACTGCCTCGTTGCAAATACTATTCTCCTCGGAGTCATAGTATTGACAGAACAATCTGCAATTTTCTTCCAAAGGCGTGTCTTTTAGTTGTCCAAAACATTTTATAACAGCATGCGAATTGTTCCCAGTAGCCACAGTCTTTAAATATGACCACTCTATAGTGCTGTTATTTAAAAGTTGGGGCATATGATTTGAAGCAACTAGCTGTTTGCCAACTTGTATCTGCGGATCTATGGCCATGTCACAGTGTCGCCTCTTGTGTCCTATACTTCCATCATCTTCCATAATGTAGCTATCTCTAGTCTTTATAAATTCGAGCTTCAGAAGAAGATAAAGAAAAAATATGGGGTGCAGTGAACTTGTAGTACTATATATATATATGTATGTATGTATGTATGCGTGTGTGTGTGTGCGTGTTTCCAAATAGCCGCCCAGATGGATGACTGGAGAAACGCGTTAAACTGCCAGCCCGTCATACATTATGTAGGGCTTGTTAGGGCTTGTCTCCGACAGACCAGAATTTCCGTTTTGGGAAATTGCTGGGTTTCATTGTTTCCCGAGAATAGCCGAATCGATTGGCACGTGATATATAACACCAAGAGGGTTAAATTAGGGTTTGTTTACTATCACGTGAAATAATAGTCTATTCATCATTTGGCACATTGTCATATATATATATATATATATAGCGTACATAGTAAGCTCTCCGCACCAAAAGTGATACAAGAGTAGCCAAGACGCTTCCATAAGCTCGAAGGTTATATGTCATTGTTTCATAATGTCAGAGCCACCACTCGCTGTACAACACTCGTTGCCGCGGACCATTAGCAGAAACTCTCCCGCGACGAATGGGAAACTTTCGAAACAGAGACGGTTTTCAAACTCTGTGAATAACCATAGTGTTGACTCTAGAAATGTGATGATCAACATACAATCGCCGAATTTTAAATCGGCAATCGATCTAGAGACAAATGCTAGCATCAAAGAGAATTATTTAAACGATACCATGGATTTTTCTAACGCGGGAGATGATATTCTAAGAGACATTTATAAGACCACCAAAGATCACCGTGATCCGAAATCACACCTGGCGCCTCCAAAATTCAAGAAAACATTCTCCACTGAAGACGTGGAGTTGCAATTAGAGCATCATAGGAAACTGTCCTCCGCAAGCGGGATCAATGTTCCCGGAGGGTTTAGACGTGAGTTTATTGTTCAGAAATTGAAAAGAAATTCGGTGAGCAGCGATCTAGAGTCTCAAAGAGAGAATAGCAACACTTTAGATGCCCAAGAGAATGTACCATTCTTAGCGAAAAATTTTATGGAGTTTCTATATTTGTATGGACACTTTGCTGGTGAATCCTTTGAAGATGATTTTTTGAATGAGGAGGACCTTGAGAATAGTGCCTTGGGAGATGAAAGCAACCCTTTATTGCCCTTGGCGTCTTCGATGCGGACCTCTACCAAAGGGTTGACCTCGACGAGAAGGACTTTTTTCCTATTGTTGAAATCTTTCGTGGGGACTGGGATTTTATTCTTGCCCAATGCGTTCCATAACGGTGGGTTACTTTTCTCTAATTTGGCGCTTATTCTATTTGGCACTTACTCTTATTGGTGCTACTATATCCTAATTGAGGCAAAAAATCATACAAAAGTGAAATCATTTGGTGATATAGGGTTAACTCTCTATGGCCCATGGATGAAGTATTTGATCTTGATTTCGTTGGTGTTGACGCAAATTGGATTTGCGGGAGCTTATATGATTTTTGTCGCCCAGAACTTGAGCACATTTTTAGCTAATGTGTTTCATTCCACGAAATCGAATTTTGCTTTGCTAATGGCTTTGCAATTAACCTTCTTCATACCTCTGTCTTTCATTAGGAACATCTCCAAATTATCTTTGCCGTCACTATTTGCTAATGTCTTCATTATGGTTGGGCTTTTGATCATTTTCGCATTCACGCTAAACGACTACATTTTCCATAACCATTTTATACCAGCAGATGGGATCAGTTGGATAATAACCCCGAATAGATGGACTCTATTTATCGGTACTGCAATTTTCTCTTACGAAGGCATAGGGTTGATCATACCAGTGCAGGACTCCATGAGACACCCTGAGAAATTCCCCGCAGTTTTACGTGCTGTGCTGATTACCACTACTATGCTGTTTATCATAGTCGCTACCGTTGGTTACTTGACCTACGGGTCAAGCATCGAAACAGTGATCTTGCTGAATTTACCACAACAAAACATCTTTGTCAATTTGATTGAATTGCTCTACGCGGTGGCCATCATGTTATCAACACCTTTACAATTGTTCCCCGCAATAAAGATCATAGAGAACACTGTGTTCCACAACAGGTTTGTTAGAAACAGGCACGCTTCTCCGTCATCTTTACAAGAAGAAAACAAACCTAATGAGCCAATCTCCGGTAAATCCAACGTTAGGATCAAATGGTTGAAAAACTTACTAAGGTCAATAATCGTCTCTACGTTGATTCTTTGTGCGTATCTGGGGGTAGAATACCTGGACAGGATTGTGTCCGTGATTGGATCGTTGTTTTGCTTGCCTCTGGTGTATATCTTACCACCAATGCTGCATTTAAGATGTCAAGATGAATCGAAGACGAAAACTATTTTACTCGACAAGGTCCTCATTGCCGTTGGGATTGTGGCAATGAGTTACACATCCATTCAAAGCATTAAAGCCTAGCCAGATGGGTGCGTATTTGTGTGTTCATATTCAATATTTCAGGAGCGTAGTCCATATTTTCGATAAGTACGGTGACCATGCGATTTTCTATATATATAATTCAGTTTATAAAAGCACTTACTAAATATTGTTTAGCTCAATGTCCCCCCCCACACACACACAGTGTACTTGTAAGACGCAACGCAAGCCTCTGCTGTCTAAAGATGACTGCATTCTATAGTGAGGAGGACCATGACCCGTTAAATGTTTCGACACAGTCGAGCCCGTTAGTGTTGGCAACTTTTAAGGACTCCCCGCATTTCGATGTTCAGTATCTACCAAGTGGGAATGTGATTGTACAATCCTTGTTAGTGACCTCGTTGGTGAAACAAAACCGAGAATGGTTGGCCACGAAGTACCTTCACTTTCGTAACAGGATTGAAAGTTTTAAACAGCGCCAACTGACCGAGATTCAACGTAAGAGGGATTTTGTTCGTAACCGACTGTTAACTGACTCCTATGAGACGCAAGAAAAGCTCGTACCTGCGACAGTCTCCTCGCTGGGTGCCCTATTCTTGGGCAGAATCTTTACTAATGGTAGAAATTGGAAGTCGCAATCGGTGCTAGCCAAAGTGATAACGAGTTACCCATCCAAGTTTGTCACGCCTCTTCTGTTGAGTGCGACCACATTTGCCACAATGGTTCCTACCACCTGGAGGAACATCCATACGTATGTGGAAGACGCATACTTACCACCGGATTTTGTCCAACGGTATAACCAGTCGCTCGACATGATCAGGACTCGATTCTATCACTCTCCAAGACAAGTCCTGGACCAATTCATCCACCATGACCTGCCTTTGCAATTCAAGCAATGGAGAGAATACTTACTGCACGAATTGCAACGGTCTCGTGTTTCTCCCTAGGTGTATATTCTGTGTATCTACATATTCCTAATCTAATGCTGTCAATAACCAATCTGGGGCCTTCTCTTTATCTATCTCTACTGAGCTGATATCAAACGCCTCGATCAGTAACTCTACCAGGATTCTCCCGCCTCTGCTGCCCGTGAACCGTCTATACTCTTCAGAGACACTGGCCAAGTTCCACCCCATAATTCTTCGTAGACACCCGATCACAGTGCCAGTCCTGTGCCTACCCATCCCACAGCATACAAGCAAGGGAAAGTGGTCCTTGGAGACGATCGTTTGCAAGGCATTGATAATTGAATGCTCCGTCAATCCGTCCCACGGGTTGTCGTCCTCGCCACCGTCAGGATTAATCGCCGCAAACTTCAAGTCAATCCCGTTCTGGTCGCAGAAGTCTAGCAAGTTATCCTGAGGCTCCTCGTTGGCAAGCCATATGATGGTCTTCAAATGCAAATCAAGTAAGAATGGGAAATTCACCGGCGACGGTTGCCCCGACCGGTACAAGTATTGCTCCACAGGGCAGAAATTCAAAGGTGGCACAATCCTCTGCTGTGGCGGGTGCGATATCCTCACCTTCTCGATCCCAGACTCCGTCTCTTCATTAATGTAGTTCAGGTTTTGCTCGTCCTCGTCCTCATCCTCCTCATCACTTAACCGTAACTCTTCCAACAACCTGCTCATAACTGATCACTGTGACTCGCAATGACCTTCAAACAAGCCACACACACACACACACTGATGGCTATTGCTGGCACTGCTTCCAACGGCCGTTTCAACAGCTTGATACTCGTCGTCCGTGACGGATTCGCTACTTGAACTGTGAAGCCATTAAAAGGTTTTACACACTGCTGTCTTAACTACTAGAGCCAATTCAAGGCCGATTAACCCATTGAGCGAGCAGTGGTAAGATATACAATGGCTAAGAC
This sequence comes from Sungouiozyma intestinalis, assembly GCA_003708845.3. Taxonomy (NCBI): domain Eukaryota; kingdom Fungi; phylum Ascomycota; class Saccharomycetes; order Saccharomycetales; family Saccharomycetaceae; genus Sungouiozyma; species Sungouiozyma intestinalis. Next base: position 160,920 of record PPOJ03000003.1, on the reverse strand, counting down.
GGTGAAAGGCAGTACCAGTACAAGTGCCACCATAAGCGAGGACTTCTACGAGGCGTACACCAAGTCTGTGGAGGCGTACTGGGCAGGATTGCAAAAAGATAACAGATTACTATTGATCGACTTGTTCTGTGCTTTCCTAGTTATCCTTGGTGTTTTGCAGTTTAGTTTCGTGTGTTTGATCAGAGACAACTTCCCGTTCAATGCTTTCTTAGCTGGGTTCATAATATGTGTCGGGCAATTTGTGTTATTGGTCGGGTTAAGGTTGCAATTGGTGAATCCGTTTGACGGGATTTCTTCTCGTAGAGCCATTGGTGAATTCATTGTTGCCAGTCTAGTGCTTCACTTCATCTGCCTCCATTTTATTAACTAAGATTATATGTACGTGTATATTTGATTCTCTAATGAGCCAAATTCTTTTTAGTGCAATCGTCGCAGTACCACTTGCCCTTAGGCAGCGTGGTAAGGCCGATGCAAGGTAGGTGGAACCATTCAAGTTCGCAATTCTCTCCGTCGCAGCCGACCATCTCTCCGTATGCGACTTGGTTGCAATAGCAGTACAGCGGTTCGCCGTATTGGTTGGTCCTCGTCGGAGGAGTGTCGGCCGTTGCTATCTGTGTTGTTGCCGGCAATGTCTCTTTCACCGCCAGGTTTTTCCTCTTCTTCCTCTTGCCGTTCTCCTGGGGTCCCATATGTCGTTTCTTGAGTGATTCTGGTTCTGCGTTCGAGTATTCCTCATCCGAGAGCGAGTTTGACACGGCGATTTTATCATCGATGCCGGTTTTCCGGTTGGCGGCCATCGCTTCACGCCGTGACTCGCTCTTCAACGCTTGTGAGGACTTGTTCCCAGTCTTACCGTCAATCTTCTCCATCAACTCGTGGTGTAAATGCATCGCAGGGTGGTTCCCTTGCCCTAGCCTCAAGTCTATGGGGACTTCCTCGTTTTTGATCACGACTTCGTACGCCAGCTCTAACCTGTCGCATAACTTGGCTAGTGACTCTGCCATTATCGACGAGACGTGCATTTTCTCTTCTAACGAGGGCATCAACTCTTCGAAATGTTGGTTGATCTCGTTCAACAACTCCAGCTTGTCCACCTCAGCCCGCGAAGGCGAACAGGTCAGGAACTTAGAGATCATTTGGTTCAAATCGGGCACCGAATTCACGCACTTGGCATCGATTTCGTGCAATAGAGTTAAATACCGCGAGGTTTCCATCGGGAATTCTTCTAAAGTGTCTGTGACATCGTTCAGACCGGGGAAAAGGTTGGCAGGCCCACTCATCAAAACTACTCTCTACTGTAACACCAACGGGATAATGTGGAACTCTCGACGCTTGTGTATTTGTCACGCAGCGCACCAAGAGAGTGTGTGTAAGTGGTTTTATAAAGCATCTATTCCGTTGAAATATTTAGAACAACGGGGCAGACACAACGATACGGAGAACTTGGAAACCGTGGTCGTTAAGGAGAAGAAGCGCGGACTGGTGCCAATTAGGTGTGAGACTATACGGTAGTACCGGTTGTGGGGAGGGTGGAGACTCTCTTTAATGGAGTCTCCTTACTCTTAATATTCTAATTTACTTTCATGAGGACGGTGTATCACTTGCGGATTCGTGAATCCCTTAATAGATACCCGTCTAGACCCGAGCCACATATGTCGTGTATTTACGAAGACTGTACCACCTGTACGTGAAGATCTGGTGCACCTAGGGGGGATATGTAAATCACCCTTCCACTGGTGAGGTTATCAGTGTTAACGGTTATGGGACCCTTCTTCGATGCGTTTTGTAGGGTGCATCTTCTGCTGATGCGGTGCCGATAGCATTGTTGCGTTTGTTACAGCATGGTTCCTCTGCGGGATTGTGGAATAATGAGAAATATTCACTCTACTAACTGCATGCTTACTCGTATTTGTATTTAATAACGCTGCTATTGCCCACACAACCTGACATTGGAAACTGCGTCTCCTAAACAATTTGTGATACAGTCAACTGCTAGTGATTCAACTGTGTCTATGACTTCCATGGTGCATCTAGTATCGAACCTAAGCGTTTCATTGGTTGTTTCTTTTCATTTCGTTTGGCAACACGCTCACTCGTACTGTACATATGATGTACCACGCAAACGTCACGACCTGTGTCGCCACATGGCCACCGAGCTTGTCAAACCGTGGGTTTTAATGTCACAGCAATAAATTAGTTTCTACAGGACATATCTGCTCTCTTTTTCCCTCATTTACAACAATTATATGGTTGTTTGGCCGAGCGGTCTAAGGCGCCTGATTCAAGAAATTGAATTTTCTTCACTCCCGAGAACGGAGCGAGCACTCAGGTATCGTAAGATGCAAGAGTTCGAATCTCTTAGCAACCATAATTTTTTTTTTAATTCTTTTCATATATCCCATTGGGTATGACAGCAATGGCAATGGCAAAGACCTGCTTGTTGATACCTTATTAATCCTTGTATTAATTATCATACGTATATATTGAAACTATGTATCTGGGAACTGGACCCTTACCAGCGTTTCTGGAAGAGGCAGCTCTTCAGGATCTTCTTTCTTGTAATCATTCTCGGTGTATCGCAATAAACTCAGGCCTGCCTCGCTAATAGATTTAGTGACATTATTCCATATACCCATGACATCTCTTACAGTAGACGCGTTGGTCTCTAGTAGTTTGACTTCTTCTCCCAATGAATCCAACTCTATTTTCATTTCTTCTGTCAGTTGTGTGATCCGTTTCAACGCAGCCAACTCGGCGCGTTTCCTGTCTACAACGTCCATGGTCGCAATGCGTATGCACAGCTCCGGTATGGTTCGTTAGTTCAAGACTCGTTAACTTTGGTTCCCGTGCCATTGTCTAAGAGTAGTGCGCTAAATAGAATAAATAATATAATAAAAGCACATATTGTATGCTCATCGGACTTGTTATCTACTTTTATTACGGAGAACCGAGGTAGCGCGATCTGGGACTGGATATTTGAACAGTGGACAAACCACGGTGTGAAGACCATCTCGACTACATTCTGTTTTGTCTCTAACTAGTTGGAAGCACCGACTTTTGGGTCATTCAAGGCCTCTTTCCCTAACCCGTTGGAAACGCAAGAAGAAGTTTCTTCGGCCATATTTGAGGATGGATGATCGTATGTCTGCTGATACGCCGAATGGGAGGCGACAGAAGTTGATGAGCTTTATGAAGACCACGAAGGACGTGTATTTGCCTCATGTGGCGTCGTCGATCTCCCAGCGGGCTATGGATGGGTTTAAATACACCACTCAGTTAATGGATCAAGAAAACAAGGGCTTTGATCGGCAGGATGATCCTTCACTATCCTTCCCCAGGGATATGAATCTTGTCACGTATACTGGATTTGCGCATAGAGTTATGACGAAGGACAATAAAGCGGTATTTAATACGTTGGTTAGATTAACCGTCTCTACCCCTGCAAATCTGTCTAGTAGACGCAACAAGCTGCTTCTATCAGTGTGTAAGCAGTATTCGAAACCTAATACTGTTGCCGAGAGTGAATTGTCGCGATTAGACACATTCACTGTGAATGATCCCAAGTTTGAGTCTCCGAAAAGATCAGAGACTTTTAACTCAATGCAAAGTTACGAGAGTGGTACTTTTGAAGATTGCCTCGTCCTAAAGGAGAGGCTGACAGGTTTCTTGGTGAAGCATGTTGCCAGCGTACCTGTCATTGTAGATTTAATTTCAAGAGATGATCCCAATGTGTTTGAAAGTTTCCACGAAATGACAGACAGTAAAGGTTACATCGATAAAAATTTTACCACTGAGTTTGAACCCTCTCATGTGAGGTTGACTCTCGATACCCCACTAGAGTGGAATTCGGACGTGGTAACTAAGACCGTTCCATTACATTGCATCAAAAATACTGGCGTCGCAGTCATCAGTGATGTAGATGATACCATTAAGCACACAGGTGTGACGGGCGACAAGAGATCGATGTTTCGCAATGTGTTCGTTCATGAGATGCAAGACTGGCTGATACAAGGGGTGCCCGATTGGTATAACACGTTAAGTGAACGGTATGGTATTGATTTTTTCTACGTCTCAAATTCTCCGTTACAACTCCATTCTGTCCTTGAGAGTTATATTGATAAGTATCTTCCTAAGGGCCCCATGTTTTTGAAACAATACTCAGGCTCATTTTGGTCTAGCATTATGACATCAAGCGCTAATAGAAAGATTGGATCTATCTTAAATCTCATGAAGGCATTCCCTGATAAGAAGTTTATTCTGATTGGGGACTCTGGCGAATATGATTTTGAAACTTACGTAAATGTCGCTTTACAATACCCGAATCAAGTGTTAGCAATTTATATCCGTTGTTGCAAAAATTCAATGAGTAATTTGGGGCTCCGAGAGTCCGAAGTCATGAATGAATTAAACGTAATAATTAATACTGGCTATCACCTAGCTGAGTGTAATGAAGGTTCGTCTTCCTTGCTGGGGAAAGACAGCTCTCCGCCTCCGGTGCCTGGGAAGCTAGGAATTAATTTGACTTCAAAGCAAATCGATTCGATTTTCAACTCAAGAAGAGAACGTCACTCGTCACCAAGCCAAGCAATACCGCCTCCTTTACCCAAGAGACAGTCTACCTTAACTGACAGCTTATCTTCTTTCTCCACTGAAATCCTGCACCTCTCTTCCAAGTCTCCATCGTCCTCTGGAACAACTACATCCTCGGGTGACAATTCAGACCCAGATTACTATCTGCCCTCGTCACAGGACGACAATAATACTTACAATTCAGCAGTGGACAAAAAAGCGGACTCATGGCGGAAAAGAGTTCAAGATGGTTTGAGCCAATTGAAGGCAAGTGGCCAGAAAGAGTTTCCAATAATGTTTTTCCAAGACCCACTAAAACCAATGGAAAATAGTTTCGAACTTGTAGAACAGAACGGGAAACTACCATGAGAGGGTCCCAAAGTATTGGTCAATTGGCTACACTTAATAAATAAAGGATATGAAAAAATACGCCTACCTTCCGTCCTTTTTTTTCAATGACATGTCGCCATGCCACTATCGCCACACTTGCTAAGACTTTGATAGCAAGGCTTCTAACGGGAGAGACCGGTAGAACCTGTCTATAGTAGTGCGCCGACCGCCGGACCTTCTGTCCATATCCTGTTACCCCGACAGTACTTTTTCATATATTTTTTTGTTTAACCATTCAATCAGCAATTTTATAGCGAGTGTAGTAGTAAAGTGTAATGACGAACTTGTTGCTTTACTAGACACAGGAAAGAGATCTTTCAAAATCCTGTGGTAAGTCTTAGTATAGTTGATTCAAGAATATTGTGGCTGCGATTGCGAAATTTCCGCTATAAATTTGGCAAAGTAAGGCTTTAAAAAGAAGAAAGTCTGTGGAATATGCCGTCAAGTTCTAGGAACAAAAAAAAGAAGACTAAAACCAAGACTGGTGGTCCAAAGAAGGGGTCTACTAGTCCAGTGGCATCCTCTGTGGTGGATAGTCAAATGGAAGCCGAAGTTTATGATGATTCAGAAGAGTATCCAACGTCGAGGGTAATAAAAAGAGGCCCCAATGGAGATGTCATTGTAGAGTCGTTGGTCACTAGTGACAGTAGTACGGGCAAGAAAAAGAAAGGAAGAAGGACAGAGAATGGGAAACCGAGTAAAGCTGATCCGTCAATTGCTCTTACGCTGGATTCTCATTGGGAATCGCTGTCATCTGAACAAAAGAAAGATATATTGAGAATTGATAAAGACGAGGTTTTCAATGTGATTCGCAGATACCAAAACGACCAGACATGCAAATGCTCTGAATGTGGGCGAAGACATATTGCAATGGATCAAGAGATGGAAAGAATCTATGAGATGCTGTATGAAAGAGATAAAGAGAAAGATCCTGAAATTACGCCTGTGAAGTTCCATCTAGGTATTATCAAAGAATTGCAAATATCAAAGAATCAAGTAAATTTGTCACCACCTGATGAAGAGGCCATGGGTGAGGGAGATGATGTGCCAGATGAACTAGAGGAGTCTGACATTGGTGTTAAAAATTTCCTGTCCTCAAAGGTGAATACCTTAAAAGAGGAAGTAATAAATTTCAAGCAAAATAAGACTAAATCTTATAAAACCGATAGTATACCAGCTGATAACGAGGGTGATAACGACAACCATGTGCCTACAGCGGACAAAATACCCGAACCTGCTGACACGGTAGAGGAGACACCGGATGAGAAAGCTATGAGAAATCGTTATCTAAATTTTACCCAGAAATTTATCTCTTCCCATCCCAAATTATCTGAAGAATACGTTAACAGGTTAATGTTGTACCCACAAATGCGTGAAATCACAGATGAGTTGATTATGAGGAGCGAGGGGGAGACTAGACAAGAAAGATTTGCAGGTTATAAAGAAATGGATGGAATAAATCTTGATTTTGTTCAAGCCATTAAAGATTTTCTGCAGCAACATAAGACCAAGAGCTACTCATCTTTGGAGAACAATTCAATAGATGATGCAAAATCTTTCACTACAATGTTACACAATGGGAAACCTTTGACAATGGAAGAGTTTACTGATTTACAACACAATATAGTGGAGAGGATCACAAGCAATTATGACGTAAAATTGAAGGAATTTAGAGACATATCACCATTAGAAAAAGAACTATTTGTGCGATTTATGGCTGGTGAAGATAGGAAGAAATTCACCGATTTGATTATGCAATCCTTTAGAGAAAAATTCAATAATGAGTTCGACCATGGATCTTCTCTTGGTATATCTCTTGCAGCTGCAGCTGCAGCTGCAAGTGTGTCTAATCCATTGATGAGGACATCTGCAAATGGCTATCTTCCTGAGAATTTCCTGGAAACTGATTTGGATTACGAAGGCAATTACTCTACACAACCCATTAAAGAAGATGAGCCCCTTGACGATAACTATGATGATGATTTTGACGATGAAGATGATTATGAAGATGAAGATGATGGCTACTTATATTCTGAGTACGATGATAACGAAGAGAATCTGTCAGAATATCATCATGTGAGGGGCGAGGGTTTCCACTATCCTGATTATGAGGTTGATACTAAAGATCTTAAGCTTCGTTCTGGAGAGGGAAACATGCGAGGACCTACTTGTAATGATGCAACCTGTGGCCATCATCATGCTTCAAGTGTTAGCAAAAAGCCACGTAACCTTCGAGGGCAATATCTTCACCATAATCACCTTGCATCTGATAATCATGAGTTGGATAGTGACGAATATGATGAGGATGCAGACCATGAGCATATTCGTGGAGATGAAGACGAGCTGGAGGATGAAGATGAGTTGGAGGAGGACCATGAAGGAACCATTGATGAAGCAGATCGATTAGAAGAAGGAAGAAGACTGATCCAAATTGCGATTACGAAACTGTTGCAAAGCCGTATTATGGATTCATATCATGAAAAAGAAGCTGAAGAGAATAGGATAAAACTGCTGCAAGAGTTGGAGGAAGAGCAGAATAAGAAGAAAGAAAAAGAACAGAAGAAACAAAAGAAGAAAGAGAAAGAAAAAGAGAAACGAAAACAACAGCAATTAGCCAAAGAAGAAGAAAGGAAAAAGAAAGAGGAGGAAAAAGAACGACTCAAGAAAGAAATTGAAGAGCGTGAAATGGAGAGAAGAGAAGCGCAAAGAAAGAAAGTGGAAGAGGCCAAAAAGAAAAAAGATGAGGAGAAACGTCGTAAACTAGAAGAACAGCGTAAGAGGGAGGAGTTGCAGGAAATTCAACGAAAACAGAAAGAAGAGCAGAAGAAAAAACGTGAAGATGAAAAACGTCAAAGAGAGGAAGAACAAAGAAGACTGAAAGAAGAAGAACAAAAAAAATTGAGAGAGGAGAAAGAGGCGAAGAGGTTATTGGAGACTAAGCAAAGATTAGCTGAGCAAGAGTCTCTGAGAACTCGTAAGATTCAGATGAATTTGCAAAATAATACTAATAGTAATGGGTCTAATCTCGCTCTTCTATCAAATACTTCCGCGGGTTTGAATAAAGGTTTATTCAGTGATTTGTTGGGTAATAGCACGTTTGATTCTACCGTCGAGACCAATGGACAATTTATGGGTAACGCTTCCCCCTTTAGCACTACAATGAATGATAACAGTACAATTGACGATGATATCTTGAGTATGGTCAACTCCGTCAGAGGTAGTTCTGTGTCCACTTCTCCAACGTCTCATTTACAAAACATGTTGCGTCCATCCAATTCTACAACACCAAGTTTATCAATGGGGACTATGGCAACGGCACTAAATCCTTTACCAGCAGCTTCAAGTGGCTCATTGTATGATACCGGCCGTAACTCTTTGTCTTATACCACTCATGTTGCACCTTCTTTTGGAGCTGATGACTTGATGTACACAACCAGGCTGGCAGCCGGTGAATTGACACCAAATGGTTTAGCACCAAGTGCTTTAGCATCAACTGGCCTAGCATCAGGTGGTTTAGAATCAACTGGCCTAGCATCAACTGGATTACCATCAAATGGTCTAGCGTCAAATGGCTTAGCATCTAGTAGCTTAGCAGCAAACGGTTTAACACAAAATGGACCATCATCGAACAACTTGGCATCCAATGTGTTTCCTATAAGCACATCATCTGGTAACTTCATGACTCCTGCGTATGCGAATAGGAACAGTGGCTCTGTTCCTAATTCTATAGGGACTAATGGGTTAACAAACACATGGAATTCGTTTTATTCTGGGGTATCAGGGATGCAAGATCCAATCCAAAGACACAATTCTACTACCCTTGGTGTGCCTCCTAATGTTTCAATGGTGCCACCTGGTCGGATGGATCCACCAGATATGGATAATAAAGACCCTACAAGGAAATCATTTGTTGATGAATTGAATTCGCTGACCACAATGTTGAATTCCTCTTCATTAACCGAGCCTTCAATGGGTTACATGTCGGGGCTGTGGAATGATCACAAGTTACTAAATTCCCAGGCCCATTCTATAAACGATATGAATTCTATCTGGTCGCGTTCGAACGCTAGACCCGATTTGGGCCATAACACACCTAGAGAGAATAAAAGCAGCAATATATGGCAAGATGATACCTACGGACTACAATTTGGAACTAATACTGTCCCATTGAATGTCAACGCGAATGCGGAGAAAGAAGATAATAGTCTATGTGAGTCGGCTTACAACGTGTATTTGATGCTTCTTCAAGAAGACGCGTCACCTTACGTTTCTACTGAGAGGTTCTACCGCAACATAATGGCACCTCATCTGGACTACCACAACTTCTTAGCGGCTTTGATGGAGATGAATCAAAAGGGCTACGGCTGTGAGTTTATCACAGACCCATCCTCCGGCCAAATTACGCATGTAAAGATGGACAAGATAGACAAGAAAGTCATAGAGAGCTCATTCCATTCTATTTTGACTCCTTAGACCCCAGATGGCAATTGTTCGTTATGTCTTCTTTGTCGTATATTATCACTATTATGTATGTGTAATTGTTTTATTATGGAAATGCAGAACTATTTATTTAAAATAGATTCAAAACAAGATTGTCACATTTGTAGGCTTTTAAACAAGACGGATTTCAAGCAGACCCTGTAAAGCAATTGCGAATTTTTTTTTGTGAGGATCCGTTCTGTTGGACCTGACTTAACCTGTATGCCGGAGACATCAATTAGGCGGAAACTGGTGATAATAGGAGATGGTGCCTGCGGGAAAACCTCGCTCTTATATGTTTTCACACTGGGCCAGTTCCCTGAGCAGTACCACCCGACAGTGTTTGAGAACTACGTGACAGATTGTCGAGTTGATGGGATAAAAGTTTCATTGGGGTTATGGGACACAGCGGGACAAGAGGAGTATGAACGTTTGAGACCGTTTTCATATTCTAAGGCAGACATCATCTTACTCGGGTTTGCAGTTGACGATATAGAATCCTTGTCCAATGCAAGACATAAATGGGCAGAGGAAGTGTTTCGATACTGCCCGGAGGCGCCTATCATCCTCGTGGGATTGAAGAAAGATTTGAGGGCTAAAGAAAGCGCGAGTAAGCTCGTAGCCGTGGAAGATGCTCAGCTGGTTGCCAAAGCGATAGGTGCAAAGAGGTATATGGAATGCAGTGCACTAACTGGTGAGGGTGTCGATGACGTCTTTGAATTGGCAACAAGGACAAGTTTGCTCATGGTTAAGGATCCGGGCCAAAAATGTTGTCTTCTCAGTTGAGCCATGCAAATCAGTCTAGGAAACTCACTTCTGGAGGAATGGATCCGATGGTCCGATGATTACATTAACCATCACTGAAGTTGAACCCTTGACGTCGCATCGTATGGGATATGGGATATCGTACAGGGGCTATCTGAGACACAGCATCAGGGTTTTGAAATAGGGCTACTGTCAAACCCTGTCTAAAACCCTCTTTTTTCATCCTGGCTCCACTCAGCCCCATTTCGGGTAAATGGAGAAAGTTGACATAAAGGGTTTATGAAATACCACAAAGAGTGCTTGTTGATTAGCGTGAGTATGCTGCTTCCTTGTTTCGCCAGTGTCATCCATCCATGCGAAGCTCACGTATCTCCGGCTGAATGCACGAACACTACACATTGCGCAGTGTTCTTATCGCAATTTTTGAGAGCGACAGTACATTGACAGAACCGCACAAATGGACAGCTTCTTTCACGCTCGCCTTATCAAAATTTTAGTACTGTGTGCTTAGTCTATCATTATTACTAATATATTCTTATCGATTTTAGTGTAAGGGTTAAGCACCTAAGCTCAACACATGGGTATTTCATGGTTTCCGGGAAATATATAAGACCGAGGCGATCACAAGAGATCTGTTGTATCAGAGTTTTGAATCTCGTTTATCTTGGACATTCAGATACTTGGAAAACGTAACAAACAACTCTCCTACACACACACTTACTCACAACTACAAAAAAAAATGACTGCTTTGAAGAATTTGGCAAAGACCTCTGCATTGCTATCTAAGACTTTGCAAGCTGCTAACAGCATGAAATATGCTACTACATCGACGGCTCATAATTCATCGATTCAACCAATCAGACAGCACATTGCAGCTACTGGCCGCCGCACAGTGAAGCCCGTGGCAGTTGTGAGCTCGGACAGCGACGACATCGCTGTCGTCTCCGACTATATCAGAGTTTAATAGCTTCGTTTACATACTTTATATATCTCTGCGCATTATCCATACAATAACATAACGTTACACATTCATATGCAATCGGTGAAGAACCGTAGAGAGCCGCTGAGAGCCGAAAAGAGCCGCTCGTGCCTCCACACGTGCCTCCACACGTGCCTCCACACGTGCCTGCGGTGGTTTCTCACATGGTTACCCTCATCCACGTGACTAGGTGCAAGATAAAAAAAATTTTAACCGCTGATGCCCGATTCGGAGATATTGTTCCCACCCAGTATAAAAACAACAACAGATTCACGTAAAGCACCATTATTCCCCCATTTCTGTCTTCCGAAACCTGAAAACACGTTTTGTGGCTACACACAGAGAAAGTGTTAGTGCAAGTCAGAGGTTAGGGAGATTGTACAGTCGTTACTTCCTTTGGAGACTATTTTACTTCCTTTGGAGACTTTTGATTCGTTCTTGAGATGTCAGAAAAGTCTGCCTCTGAGAGGTATCAGAAGATATCGCAATTGGAACATATCTTGAAAAGACCAGACACGTACATTGGCTCAGTGGAGATACAAGAACAGCAGCAATGGATTTTCGATGATAGTATTGACTGCATGGTGGAGAAAACTGTCAATATTGTTCCAGGGTTATTCAAGATCTTTGATGAAATATTGGTTAACGCAGCAGATAACAAAGTCAGGGACCCGTCGATGAAAAGAATCGAGGTCGATATCAACCCAGAAGAGAATACTATCGAAATCAAGAATGATGGGAAAGGTATTCCGATAGAGATCCACGATAAAGAGAAAATATACATCCCCGAGTTAATTTTTGGACATCTATTGACCTCATCGAATTACGATGATGATGAAAGAAAAGTCACTGGTGGTAGGAACGGGTATGGTGCGAAGCTATGTAATATATTTTCCACAGAGTTCCATTTAGAGACAGCAGATCCAAAGAAGGGGAAACTGTATACGCAGCGGTGGGAGAACAATATGAGCGTTGTACACCCACCAACGATAACGTCTTACAGAAAATCCACCTCATATACGAAGATTACTTTCAAGCCTGATTTGGAAAGATTTAAGATGAAAAAATTGAATAGTGATATTCTAGGTGTGATGCGCCGTCGTGTCTACGATATCAATGGTTCAGTGAGGGATATTAACGTCTACTTGAATGGTAAATCATTAAAGATCAGAAATTTCAAGAACTACGTGGAACTATATTTGCAATCATTGGAAAAGAAGAAGTTGATTGATAAAGGTATTTTCTCCGGAAACAACGACGGTGAGAGCACAGAAGGTGATAACAACGGCAACAATGAAGATGGCACTGCAACAGCCACGAGTGGAGAGGATCCTGCAGATGGGAAACGTGCCCCGGAGGTGAAACCAGTCGTGGCGCCACCGACACCCAAAATAGATACCCCAACAATTCTTTATGAAAGAATTAATAATAGATGGGAGGTTGCATTTGCAGTCTCAGATATATCTTTCCAACAGATTTCGTTTGTCAATTCTATCGCTACAACCACTGGTGGTACCCATGTGAATTATGTTGTTGATCAAATAGTGAAAAAGGTCTCTGATCAATTGAAAAAGAAAAAGAAATCCATCAAACCATTTCAAATTAAAAACAACATGTTTATCTTTATTAATTGTTTGGTGGAAAACCCTGCCTTCACATCTCAAACAAAGGAGCAACTAACTACAAGGGTTAAAGATTTCGGGTCTCGATGCGAAATTACAAATGATTTTGTCAATAAGATAATGAAGACAGATTTAGCTACCAAAATTTTTGAAATAGCTGATGAAAATGCTCATAATGCTTTGAAAAAATCCGACGGTACAAGAAAGATGAGAATCACAGAGTATCCCAAATTGGAAGATGCTAACAAAGCAGGTACAAAGGACGGTTATAAATGTACATTAATTCTTACAGAGGGGGACTCTGCTTTAGCTCACGCAGTAGCTGGTTTAGCTGTCGTTGGTAGAGATTTTTACGGTTGCTATCCTTTACGTGGTAAGATGTTAAATGTCAGAGAGGCTAGCGCTGATCAGATCCTAAAGAATGCTGAGATTCAAGCAATTAAAAAGATCATGGGTTTACAACATAGAAAACATTACGAAAACGCTAACGCGTTACGGTATGGTCATTTAATGATCATGACAGATCAAGATCATGATGGTTCTCATATCAAAGGTTTAATTATTAATTTCTTAGAGAGCTCTTTCCCAGGGTTATTGGATATTCCAGGTTTCCTAATCGAATTTATCACACCAATTGTGAAAGTAACAATAACGAAGCCCACCAAGCAAACGATATCGTTTTATAATATGCCAGATTATGAAAAGTGGAGAACAGAAGAATCACACAATTATACATGGAAACAAAAGTACTACAAAGGTCTGGGTACTTCTTCTGGTCAAGAAATTAGAGAATATTTTTCTAATTTGGATAGGCATTTGAAAACTTTCCATGAATTACAAGGTGATGATAAAGATTTAATCGATTTAGCCTTTTCGAAAAAGAAGGCTGATGACAGAAAGGAATGGTTAAGACAATATGAGCCTGGTACAGTTTTGGATCCTACATTGAGTAATATACCTATCAGTGATTTCATTAACAAGGAGTTAATTTTATTTTCCTTAGCTGATAATATTAGGTCGATTCCAAGTGTCTTGGATGGTTTAAAGCCTGGTCAAAGAAAAGTTATATTCAGTTGTTTCAAGTTGAATCTGAGAACTGAGAAGAAAGTAGCCCAATTGGCCTCCTACGTCAGTGGTGCTACAGCTTACCATCATGCTGAGCAATCTTTAGAACAAACAATTGTGGGTTTAGCCCAAAATTTTGTTGGTACAAATAACATATACTACCTTTTACCTAACGGTGCCTTCGGTACAAGAACCACAGGAGGGAAAGATGCTGCTGCATCTAGGTATATCTTTACGGAATTGAATAAGCTGACGAGAAAACTTTTCAACCCTGCCGATGATCCTTTATTCAACTATCTACAAGAAGACGAAGAGACTGTCGAGCCTGAATGGTACTTGCCTGTCTTGCCAACAATTCTAGTGAATGGGTGTGAGGGTATTGGTACAGGGTGGAGTACTAATATTCCTTCTTTTAACCCTCTAGACATTGTTGATAACATACGAAGGTTAATGAAAAATGAAGATCTCGAAGAAATGCACCCTTGGTATAGAGGATGGACTGGTACCATAGAGAAGTTGGAACCTCGTAGGTACAGGTTATACGGTCGTATTGAACAAGTGGGACCAACCAAGCTGGAAATTACTGAATTACCGGCTAAGACATGGACACTTTCTATAAAAGAATACTTGTTATTGGGATTAAGCGGAAATGAAAAGAACAAACCATGGATTAAAGATATGGAAGAGCAACATGGCAACACTATAAGATTTATTATCACTTTAACGCCTGAAGAAATGGCAAAGACGAAGAAAATCGGTTTCTATGAAAGGTTCAAATTAATATCTCCTGTTTCTATGCAAAACATGGTGGCATTTGATTCTCATGGGAAAATTAGAAAATATGATAGTGTTAATGAAATTTTAACTGAGTTTTATTACGTTAGATTGGAGTACTATCAAAAGAGAAAGGATTTTATGAGTCAAAGGCTGCAATGGGAATTGGAAAAGTATTCCTTCCAAGTCAAATTTATTAAAATGATAATTGATGGAGAGTTAGAAATTACCAATAAGGCACGTAAGTTACTGATTGAAGACCTTGAAAATTTGGGATTCCCTAGAATTAACAAACTAGGCAAACCATATTATGGGAAGACAGATGTAGAGGCATCCAAATTACTTGACGAAGACGTTGATGTGAAGGTAGAAGATGCAGACAATAACGATGCAGAAGACAATCCGATTGATACCGACGAAATCGTCAATGGTCCCGAAGAGGAATTTGGTACCTTTGAATACTTGTTAGGTATGAAGATTTGGTCTTTAACTAAAGAACGTTACGAAAGATTATTGAAACAGAAACAGGAAAAGGAAGTTGAGTTAGAAAACTTGCTGAAACTTTCAGCTGAAGATCTTTGGAACATTGACTTGGAAGATTTCTTAAAAGGTTATCACGAATTTCTGAAATATGATGATGAAACTAGAAATGGTGAGATTCCAGGCAAAGGCACAAAAGCAAAAGGTAAAAGAAAGCGGAATGCTAGGGGTGGTGCTGATGATGACGATGATGATTATGATGCGTACGATGATAAGAAGAAGAAACCAAGAGTAGTTAAACGTAGAAATTTGAAGAAAAATAACTTGGAAGAAGACTATGAAAGAAAAGTTATTGAGCCCAAGGCGATATTAAAGCCTAAAAAGATAACAAAGGTCAAAACAGAAACTACTTCTGTGACTCCTAGCCCAATTCCAACTCCTGTCACTGCAAACTCAGATAAACAGGATAGCTCTACTGCTACTTCTAATGTTACATCAGATGGAACGCTATTTGATAAGATCAAGGAAGATGAGACTTCGTCAAAAGAAGGTTTCAGTACTTTTTCCAATAAATTCAAAAAACTAAGCGCCACGATTGATGAACTAGATAGTGATACGCCATTGAGTGACACTAAGAAGACTACTAAGAAAAGCCCCGCCAAGGTAACTAAGCCTGCTGCCAAAAAACAAAGTAAAAAGAAAAAAGTTATTGACCTAAGCGACGAGAGTGATCTCGAAATATTAGACCAAGCTAGTGATCGTGACGATAACGAGAGTGATGAAGTTATCATGTCAAAGAGAACAAGACCATCTAGAGCCTCTAGTCGTCCAAAGAAGAGCTATGCTGTTGACACAGATGCTTCGAGTGATAGTTTTATCGAGGATGATGAGAGTGATGGCGAAGATGAACTCTCTGATGCATCTTTCCATGGCGATGACTGAGTTTCAATCTGAACATTAATATCTATATAGATTTGTACCATTAAGTTGTTTAAAGATCCAATTCTTACAATAAATAGCTCCTGTATATTTTTTAATGTTTTATGTTTAGTTCTGTTGGGAAGAAATTTCTACCTCTATTGCTAAATACACTAAATGAAAATATAACAAAAAAGATGGAAGTGATGACTCTTCATATTTAGTGAAAACGACTGGTTACAACAGAATAAAGCGCCCTTAACTGACTCAATGTTAATATTTAGAAGAGCATTACATTGTACAAGAGCAATCCATGTACCTTCTAGTTCAATTATTAAAGAAGCTTACTTGAAAGTTTTAAGTCATCCCAGTTTCGCTTCTATTAGAGATCAATTAAAGGACCATGATAGTGATGACGCGTATGAAATTTCTCAACATGCCATTACACTTTTAAATAGCCTCAAGCTTGACACAAAGAGTGTTGATTCAATACATAACCAATTAATTAGATCATTGAGCCAAATAGATTATAGTATTGCATCCGCTCATCACAGAAATTTGGTTCGCCAAAATGGAAGGATTAATCATGAAGCTTTGACTGAGATCATTAAGTATAACCCTGGTAGAGTCAAGACGTCATGGGAGATTTTCCAAGAATCCAGCGGGTCTTTAGAAACTGTCCCAGATGAATTATTAGTAGCAGTACTTGATAAGATTGTACATTTCGATTCTTCAGATAAACTTGATGGCAAGAATGCCATGGACATTGCTGATGTAGTGAATGGCATATATGTCATTGAATTAGTCAACGAGAAGGACAAGATCTCACAGGAGATGTTCGACCGTATTGCGGAAAATATCTTAAAGCTACAGGCATCTACTTTGATTCTTCCCTTGGCCAAGTTTAAAAAACCTTCCTTAGACGTTTTTACTGCTAACGTAACAGACCTGACTAAATTTCAGTTAGTTTCGATCGGGGAACTGTATTCTATAGAAGAATTAGTTGAGGAACCAGAGCTACTAAAACTAGTAATGAAAACTCTCTGTGAGAATGCTGATGAATGTTTGGTGGAGAGAGAGATAGAAATGAGTAAAACTGTTCAGAAGTTAAAAATTGATATCTTGAACGGTCTGCAATATGATTTGCAAGTAGAACCATTCGTTTTATCCAACGAATATATGAATGAGAAATTTTCTCAGCTCAGTGATGAATTTATTAATAAAAAATTGTTCACGAGATCATTATCCCTTTCTAAGCGCCTGTTAAGACTGCTGGGGACAACTAACTACAATGAAAAGAAATTCAGGCACTTCCATAAGCTTTGTTTACAAACTTTTAAAGATGATTCAGATTCTATAAACTTTGAAATGTTTCTTTCACAATGTTTTAAAGCTTTCAAAGAAAAGGATATAGATGCATATCTACCTGAAAAGTCTTTAAACCTCCCATCTATTGATATTAAAGTTCTTTATCTCAACATTTTAGTGCACTCTGCTTTTGATATAAACAAAAGTCTTGACATTTTCAACAAAAACATTCAAAATCTACCAAATACTAAGGTTGCCTTTGAAACCTGTGAAATATCGGCCCAGGAAATGCTTGTCGAAGCATTGTGCCTTGCGTACTTAACTCAATTAGACCTGAGTTTTGCAAGGGTTGTTTTTGAAGGGGCCATGGCTTCCAAGATTTTATCGGGACAAACTGCCATCAAGAGAATTAAAAATATGTTGGCATTGTATGGAGAAGCATTAGAAAATAAAAATGCCCTTGATGTGATGAGAAGTACTGTTCTCACCAAATTAGCAAGTATATAAATTGCTGGCACATATTTAACGTGCCAATTTAAATATCAGAAAGCGCGATGAGCTGAAAATTTTTGGAAAAAAAATTATTGAAAATTGAAAATTTAATCGATGAGCTTTGAAATTCAGTAACTGGTAATTCACTTTGACTTGTGTTTTTTATTGCCAAACTCTGTGAATTCATTAGGTTTAAAGTGGCTTAATTGGAATTGGAAAGATTGTCATAGTACTATGGTGAAGAAAAGAAATTCTCAGCGTGCAATTCAGGAGAGAACTGCTTCCAAAAGGAAGCAAGATGATGATATCTTAGCTAGTGGTTCGTTTCAAGACATAGGTGAACTATCCGCTGTTGTTGCTGAGAATGTTGAGGAACTATCCAGAAAGAAACGTAAAACAACATGGGATAGTGAAGAGCAAGATTATGAGTTAATGCCAAGAAAACATAAAAATAATGATGAGGAAGGTGTTGAAGGTTTACCCATCAAGATCGATGGTAAATTAAGAAGAAATGTTATAAAGAGGGAAAAAGTCATTCATGAAGATGAAGACCCCGAAAATGAGGCACAGAAAACTGAGTTATCAGATGAGGAAGCAAAAGAAAAAGATGATGAGGATGTAAAAGAAGACGAACCAGATACGGAGGAAAAAATTATATTATTGAAAGAAGAAATCGCCGATCTAGTGGAAAAGATCATGGAAAACCCAGAAGAGAATACATCATCGCTAACAAGATTAGTAAGAATGACAGAATCTAAAAATCCAAATACCTGCAAATTCTCAATGTTGTCTTTAGTATCTGTGTTTAGTAGCATTATACCCGGGTATAGAATAAGGCCATTGACAGAGATAGAAAAGAAGGAGAAAGTCTCCAAAGAAGTAGCAAGATTAAGGAATTTCGAACAGAATTTAATGATAAACTATAAGAACTATGTCGAAACTTTAACTAAGTTGAGTAAAGTCCCTAACAATGACAAACCCGTTAAAGTTTCATTAGGAAATTTATCTATGCAGGCTGCAAACAAGCTAGTGTTCAATGTTATTCATTTCAATTTCAGAGACCAAATCATAAAAATGCTGGTTCAACGTGTTTGCAAACCAAATTTGAGTGTTGACCCTACCGGTATCCCGACTCTTCATACTATAGAGACATTATTTAATGATGACGATGAAGGTGAGATCTCTTTGGAAATCATTAGGTGTCTAAATAAAGTGATGAAGGTAAGGAACTATCATGTTGAGGAGTCAGTCATAAATACTTTGTTATCTTTAGACGTGTTGCATGATTATTCCCCTGATACAAGAGATGACCAAGTGCAAAGACACCAAAAGATAAAGAAGAAGGATAGAGTGCATTTGTCCAAGAAAGAAAGGAAAAACAGAAAAGAGATGAAAGAGATTGATGAAGAAATGCGTAAAGCTGAATTGGCAGTCTCTGCCGAAGAACGAGAGAGAAACCAAGCTGAGATATTAAAGATGATCCTATCCATATACTTGAACATTTTGAAACTTGGTGATAATAAACTTATCGGGGCAGTATTGGAAGGTTTAGCAAAATTTGGTAACATGGCAAACTTTGATTTATTAGAAAGTTTCTTAGAAGTCATGAAAGATATAATAACAGAGGTAAACGCCGATAATTTATCAGCAGCTGAAGTTAGAAAATTGTTGCTTTGTATCCTGAGTGCATTTTCATTAGTATCTAATAATCAGCACATGAAAATTAGTGTGGATCTTTCAGGGTTCGTTGATGCTCTCTATGCTTTGTTACCATACATAGCTTTAGATGCGGATATTGAATTTTCTTACAAATCTCTAAGATTAGCGGATCCTTTAAACAATGAATTAATGAAGCCTTCCGTCAATGTTTCTACAAAAGCAGAGCTATTATTGAAGACTTTGGATCATATTTTTTTCAGGTCAAAGTCTGGGTCAAATGCCAGAGCATCTGCATTTACGAAAAGAATATACATGTGCATGGGGCACACTCCTGAGAAGACTACCATTGCTTTGCTCAAATTTTTAGATAAGTTGATGAACAAATACCCTGATATCGCTGGCCTTTACTCTACCGATGATAGAATCGCAAACGGAAATTTCAATATGCAGACGGATAATATATCAAGAAGTAACACTGGGGCAGCTACTTTATGGGAGCATACCTTATTGTCCAAGCATTATTGCCCTACAGTAGTGAAAGGAATACGTTCGCTAGGTACACGTTCGAAAGAGCACTCTAAATGATATTGATTTTATAATTTTCTGTAGAGTATCACAATTTTTTTGAATGTCTAATTTCATATGAGGATGTGCTTTCATCGACATCCACCGTAACAAGAAAGCAAATAGGCGTAAATAATATCCTTTGTCAATATATATATATATATATTAAAGACAAATAGAGTCAAGCAAGTACGGCAGCACCAATACCTAAAGTTGACAGGATAACACTAATGAAAATAGTGAAATAGCAAGCGAATTTCTCTTTCGACGTAATTGTAGAAGAGCAAATCCTTAGATAAAACAAACATGGTAAGATCAAGCAGATTGCAAAACAAAGACCAGCTCCTAAAAATGCAATTAATTTGTCAAATTGAGGGAATAAAATGGAAATGCAAACAAATAGAACGTTAACTAGTAGTGCATTGAATTTTTGAGCGACTTTGGCTAGTCTCAGCTGATTACCTTGGTATTTGGCCTCAGGATTCTGAACGTTGAAAACCAAATCTAATACCGATATGATGGGCCTAGCGTTTAATGGTGTCTTAGCAATGGGAATAATAGTCATTAAAGTAGAGATTAATCCATGAACTACACCTGGGTATGCATTTGACAACAAGACATTTTTAGTGATTTCATCTTTGACTTGGTCACCAAACATCAAATATCCGATTACCGCAGTCCCAATGTCAGTGAGAATGACAATCTTATATGTCTTCTTCAAACAATCTTTGAATTTGAATGGATGTCTCATATCTGTTTTTAAATTAGGAAATACTGCATGGCCACCCCAACATGCACTTAGTAACCCAATGGATAAACAGAAGCTTTTGAAATCTTTTGGCCAAAGTTGTGTCTCTGTGGGGTGAATTAAAGACCCAGGAACATCAGTGCTATAAAGCCCACAAAATGCAATCGCTAGTACCGTACCAATAGTAGATATGATACCCAATAAGGATATGTTAGAAAGGATACTCAAAGGTAGGAAGACAGGAGGAGTGACGACAAAGAAAGCAACAATCTTAAAGAAAGTCACCGAATAGTTTGGAAATAATGCATTTAGTGAATCGCCAAACAAGATAATTAACGAAACCCCGCAGGCTAATAAATCTATAGTAAACAACCCAGAGATCAAGGCTCTACCTTTACTACCAAAAGCAGCATACCCAAGATCAGCATATGACATCAAAGTTGGATCTGTGTCCAGACATCTCGACAACAATTCAGCGGTGAAAAAAGTGGCACCAGCAAATACACTTAACATCAGGATCCCAATAATCCAGCCTGCATATTTCAAACCTAACGGTAAAGCTAATAGACCTATCCCAATTAACACATTGATTGAGTTGAATATAGTTTGAGGCCCCGTAGATTGCCCAGTTAGCATTGTCACCATCTTACCATCTTTACCCTCTACTCTTTTAAGCACAATAGAACTATCTTCCGCTATTTCCCCGACGTCCATGCCCAGATTACTGGCTAATTCGGCGATAGAGATAGAATGTCTTGCCAGAGGAAAATTATTGTCTAAAGCTGAATAAACAGATCCGTGATCAATCGAAGTGTCATAGATATTGGTGTTATCAGCTACACTAGTAATGTCTGTTGGAAGACCCGAAATGTTATTTGGTTGCCTCAACGCTACAGATAGCCGTCTACCGTGTACGTTGGGTGCTAACGTCGTGGGATCAATCAACTCATCTGTAGAATCTTTAAAGAAGGACCGTTCCGTCTCGGGATTCACCTCAATATGTCTAAAAGAATTAGCTCTCCTTAGAGAAGTAGCAAATCTACTCAAAGAGTTAACACCCTTAAAGGAACCAATTGGCTGCTCCAAAAAGGATGTTCTTCTACCCATTACCTGGCTAGCATCTCCCCCGTAGGAATGATGAGACTCGTCAATATTAGCACCGTCAAAGTGTGGATCATTTCGTTCAATGGGGATAGAAATGTAGTAAGTTTGATTGGATTTCGGACCAGAGTTCAATGGTTGTGCCTCTGAATCCATTGGTCAATTTCCACACGCAAAGAAAACAGATGCTGTTCTTTTTTTAATCTTAACAGAATTCCTTTATAGTTGCCTATGTCAAGATTCTGTTTAGGTAGATGATTTATATATAAATCAAGATTTTTCCAAATGAAAAAAAAACACGACGAACTTCCTATAAATATCTCGATGCCCTATCGAGTTTACTCTACATATCATCTGTTATCTACTCTTACGGGCGTTGAAACTACTCCAATTGAGACTCAAATAAAAGGCTTGCTTAGTGAACAAAAATGGTGATCAATCAACCTTCTGGTCAAATTAAATTGACTAATGTCTCGATGGTGAAATTAAAGAAAGAGCGGAAACGATTTGAAATTGCTTGCTACCAAAACAAAGTCCAGGATTACCGCAAAGGCGTAGAGAAGGATATCGATGAAGTGTTGCAAATACATCAAGTCTTTATGAACGTTTCCAAAGGGTTAGTTGCCTCGAAGGAAGATCTCTTAAAATGCTTTGGTACCACCGACATTGATTTAGTGATAAAAGAGATTTTAACAAAGGGAGAGATTCAATTATCTGAGAAAGAGAGACAGCTGATGATCAATAAAATTAATAATGAAATGTTGACCATTATTAGTGCCAAGTGTATCAACCCTACTTCAAAGAAAAGATACCCACCAACTATGATCCATAAGGCTTTAGTTGAATTGAAATTCAGCCCTGTGTTGAACAAACCAGCAAAGACCCAAGCGTTAGAAGCTATACGATTACTTATCAGTAAGCAGTTGATACCAATTGTGAGAGCTAAGATGAAAGTGAGAGTCAATATAACAAACCAGTCTCAGAAAGGCGAGTTGATCGAACAAATAGATAAGATCATTGTTAGCCCCCAAGATGCATCCATAAATGGAGATGAGTGGACCAAAATCGGTCTCATAGATCCTGTCAGTTACCGAGACCTAGTAACGTTATCGAATGGCCAAGGTACGTTGCAGGTAATCGATATGGCTGTCATCGATGATTCCAAATGAAGAAATAAAAGAAGCTAAAGTTACAGGTCAATTATAAATTTCTATTGGTACATCTCTTTGATGGTCTTCAACAAAAACACTAAATTATTGAAGTCTTTGTCGGTACTATCATTCTCTTCCCTCCATATCTTACTATATAAAGTTATTATCAATGACATTGTAGAAATGTCCCTCCCAGTCGAATTAGGGAAACGTGTGGGGAGTATAATCTTCTTATACAGGTCTGTGATCTGACTACAAACAATCGGGATTTTGGCATCATTAGAGTCACCCAATTTGGTGATCACTTGGTAGTTGGGCATAGTGCCGACCATAAAATCTTCCTGATCATCTTCATCGTCATTGCCCATTGGGAAAGTTGTGGCTGAATGTTCAGGTAAATTAGTGACAGGGTTCAATTCTGATTCACTCACTTCGTATGTAGAATCCATTTCACCATTGACTCGAATTTGTAGTACTATATAATTGGTATAATGAATGGCACAAACGTTTAGTTCATCATCTGCCTCTCCATGGGGAAACCTCACAGTGTGGTTATAGACATGCATTAAGCTCAAAGTACTTCAGGTGCGGTTTAGCGATCCTGTAGAAGAGCTCATCGATTTTAATGTTAAGCTGGTTGATATAAATAATAGATTTTCAATAGATTTTATTATTTTGCAAGTGTTTTCACTAGTGAAGCTCACAAAAAATACAAGAACTACTTGTCAAGCGCTGCTCCAGGATGGCCAATGGGGTCTGTGATATATTACAACAGGTAGTGTCTTCTATTGTCCTTTCTTCATTCCTCACAGCGCTATTTTTCCTGTCGCTATGGCACAATTTCATTACGGTGCATTTTCAGCATAAGCCAGATCCCAGAGATATTAGAGGAACTGCTACTAAGATAAGAGGCTCGCATGATAACCGTAGACATGGGAGCGTGACATCTGTATCGTCCAGTACACCGCTAGATACTGAGGATGTGGAATGTGTAGAAGAACTGGATGAAAATATAGAGCATGATCATATGAGAACAAATAAGATAAATCCCAGCAAATCCACACATGAAAACCCATTCGAAGACCTTTTGGCGTTAGAGGATTCAAAATTAGTTCCTGATCTAAAATACTACTTCAAACAGTACAATGTCATCATTGAAGAATTCGAAATTGAAACCGATGATGGGTTTATCATTGATCTATGGCATTTAAAGGACCAAAGCAATGAATCCCAATCGAGCAAGAAATATCCTATCTTACTACTTCATGGATTGTTACAAAGTTGTGGCGCTTTTGCATCTCCAGGTAGGAAATCGTTGGCGTATTTTTTCCATGAACAAGGTTTTGACGTTTGGTTGGGTAATAATAGATGTGGCTTAAAGAAAAGGTGGAATATGCCTATGTTACAAAATGACAGAACTAAAAAATGGAGCTGGGATATTAAGGAGATGGTCAAATACGATTTAAAAGCATTGGTTGAAACGGTTTTACAAAAAAATACATCTTACCCCAAGTTATCTCTTATTGCCCATTCTCAAGGTACCACACAAGGGTTTATGGGGCTAGTCAACGGCTCTACAATTTATGACGACTCAGGTTTTAATCTAATGGATTATCTAGATAATTATGTGGCATTAGCGCCTGCTGTATATCCAGGTCCTTTACTAGATGAAAAGTTTTTTGTTAGATTTATGGCTCAATGGATTGATTCTCCATGGGCTTTTGGTCGCAGATCCTTTCTACCCTTGATGATGAAAATGAGATCATTAATGGTGGGCACTAAGCTCTTTTCATTTTTATCATACGTTATGTTCAATTACCTATTCGATTGGAACGATGTTCTTTGGGATAAAAAACTAAGAGATAGAAATTTCCTGTTTAGCCCTGTTCATATCTCTGTGAAATTAATGCAGTGGTGGTTAAGCCCCGATCCATCCAAGCAGAGCTTTAAAAATGCAGCAAATAAGTACTTCCCTCAAGAAAAGACATGGTTTCCTTGCAACTCGGGGGGGAAATACCAAGAAAAGGAAATTCATTTAAACTCAATTCAAGAGACGTGCCAGAATTACCCTCATATATTAATGTTTATCCCAAAGCAGGATAGATTAGTAAATGGAGAGATGCTAATTAACCATTTTATAAAATTCGAGCAACATGATGTCTACAAAATTTGGTATATCGACGAGTACTCTCATTTAGACGTACTCTGGGCTCACGATGTCATTGATAGAATCGGGAAGCCTATCCTAGAGAACTTAAGATTACCAAGTTGACTTGATTTATTTATATACGCATCTTCTTATGTTTTTTGTCATAAGATCATGGGACGTTCAATTCATTTGCTACACCATTATATATTACCGTGTTCTCCCATAGCATTAATATACAACTCTATATTATACACCATGTAGAAAGTACCAATCAACTACTGCCATCTACGGTTTGATTAGGTACGAAACGGTAGGTTTCCATTCATGATATACTCTTATAATACGATTGCTCCTACGGTACTTTCTAAGGAACCCATTAAATTTCAAGTTTTTTTTTTTAATATTCCAAAGAATAAAGGTGGAAGTAGGAGTTTTGTTATAGAATTCCACACAAACACAGCAATTAAAAGCTTCAGGCAGGTCGTCACACCGTCTAACAATCCCTTTAAAAACGCAGTTGAATATATCCTGAGCGGTGTATTAAGGAGAGGTATTCACTTATCAGTATTGCGACGAAGAAAATGAGTCAAGCCCATTCAGAGAAGGCGAAATTTGATAAAAAGGTCCACGATGACAAGCCAAAGTTTAAGACGCAATTTGGCACTGTATCCAATGACGAGCGCTTAAAGAAGAAAAGCTCTTTTCATTCATTGAATTTGACACGAACTTTCAGCAGAGAGTATCTCCCTGTCTCCAATTCGGAAAATAATGGTCCTTCGCAACTCAACATAAGCCAAAGTAACGATCCATCAAGCAATTCCAGAAAACCATCACTGATGAGTAGAGGTGCGCCAAGTGGTCACACAGCGTCTACTCACACTGGAGAAAAAAGCCAAGGGATTCTTCACCGCCATAAGGGGAAGGAACACCAAAGTCAAGCTAGCCACAAGCCTGCTCAACCGCCATCCAAGCAACCTCAGCGTAAATCATCGTTTGCTAGTGGGTTGTTTAAGAGGCTATCTACAAGTTCCAGTCATTTTAACAAGGGTAATGCGCAACAAACAAGAATAAAACCTTTAACAGGAAACAAATCGGAGCCAATGAATGCAAGTAACTCAGAGCTGCAGCCTTCAATTTCAGCTTTGACATCAATGATGCCTAGCCGCAGAGGTTCGAAAGACCTCAACCCTGCCCTTTATCCAATTGAGAACGCTCCAAATAATGTCAAGAAAGTCGGTGAAATAATACTCTCTACATCTGAGCTACCTTTCCACAGGAAGACCTCAGCAGCCGGATTTTCACAGCTATCGCCTTTGAAAAGTGATACGAGCATTAGTTCCTCTATGGGAGGAGCAAGTAGGAAGCAATCAGTTATAAGCACTTCTAATAAAAGTGATGCTGCGAACACAGCGAGTTCAAAAGAAAACAAAGTCAATTTTTCACCTTCTATAGGGGAAGACCCAGATTTGGAGAACGATAATGGCAGTGATAACCATAGTGCAGCTTTTTCAAGCAAGAAACCTGGAGTACCCCATTTCATTGAGAGTGAGGATGTTGAACCAGAAAAATTATATGACATGTCCCATAGTTTCCAGTACCCTGAAATGAATGACGCATCTCCGGAAGAAGCCGTGATCCCTGGAGGATTATTCCCATTAGACACAAATCTCGATGATATAACAGATATTACGAAGGTAGCGGAAAATGAACCAGCACCTGCTGATAAAATAACTACGAGCAACTCTTCAATAGTCCCAAGTAAAGCGACAACACCTACTAAATCAATGGGCGATATTGGGCCACCTAAAAAATCTCACTCGATTGCAGATTTTGGAAGATGGTCAGCAGCTGTAACCAGACCTACTTCACGGGCCTCATCTAAAAGATCACAACAATGGACAGCTCCAGAGAGTTGGGATGTCCATCCTGATAACGACAGATCAAGGTCCAGAGGGAGAGGAAAATATCGTAGAAAGAGAAGGGATTCTTCAGCTTTCGATCCACTATCCACTAACACTGAGCACGGTAAGACACACCATCATGCATCGCATCCTAGAAATATTGCCGATGAACAAAGAGTTTCTGTTATGATGACTACCAGCAACGAGCAAGGGACGGACGATGATCTGTACTCTTCTTACTCTTATGCTTCTACGGATTCGAGCAGCAGTTACACAACTACTGATGATGAGGATATTTATGATATCTCAAGCGAGGAACACGAACCAAATACAAATCGTAATCTTGAATCTTCGACCAAGGCTGTATCTTTTACAGACATGACAGGAGACAGAGAGGGAAGTTTAGGGACTCCTTCGTCACTAGAGGACGAACGCTTTGATAAAGTTGAATATGAGTTAGAACGTTACTATAAGGACTTTAATGATTTAGACCCAAACAGACACTACGCTATTCGTATATTCAACACCGACGATACGTTCACGACGTTATCATGCAAACCAAGTACCACAGTAGAAGATCTAATACCTACTCTGAAAAAGAAATTCAGCATTACCTCTCAAAGTAACCACCAGATATCGCTGAGAGTAGGTAAACTGTCAAAGTTACTGAGACCCATGTCGAAACCCATTTTGGTGGAAAGAAAATTGCTGTTGCTAAACGGGTACCGCAAGTCTGACCCACTTCATATTATTGGTATCGAAGATTTAAGTTTTGTGTTCAAGTTTGTGTTTCATGCTGTAACACCATCGCACCTTACTGCAGAACAAGAGCAAAGACTTTTGAGAAGTGACTTTGTACATGTCGACTTGAGAAATATGAACTTATCTGCTCCGCCAATTATCATATATCAGCACACATCAGAGATAGAAAGTTTAGATGTTTCGAACAATGCCAATATTTTTTTACCTTCTGAATTCATTGAAAGTTCGATTAAACTTTTAAGTCTAAGGATAGTGAATGTCAGAGCATCCAAGTTTCCTGCCAACATTACCGATGCATACAAACTTGTATCTTTAGAACTCCAAAGGAATTTTATTAAGAAAGTTCCAAGTTCTATTTCTAAGTTAGGCAACTTGACAATATTAAACTTACAATCTAATGAACTGGACCGCTTACCGAATGGATTCTCACAATTAAAGAATTTGCAGCTGCTAGATATTTCTTCCAACCGGTTTGTTTACTACCCTGAAGTAATCAATTGCTGCACTAATTTGTTACAAATCGATCTATCTTACAATAAGATC
The DNA here is from genome assembly GCA_003708845.3 of Sungouiozyma intestinalis. NCBI lineage: Eukaryota > Fungi > Ascomycota > Saccharomycetes > Saccharomycetales > Saccharomycetaceae > Sungouiozyma > Sungouiozyma intestinalis. The sequence goes on along the minus strand of PPOJ03000003.1, from coordinate 132,501 downwards.
GTAAAGGTTCCGGATACCATAAACCAACTAGTAAAGTTGGCGAAGATCAACTTATCCCATAATAGAATTGCTGCTCTAAGTGATCTAGAGAGGATGAAAAATTTGAGAACATTGAATTTACGTCACAACAGAATTATGATGTTAAAAACTAATGCATCGAATCTGCAGAATCTTTTCCTTACTGACAATCGTATTTCTAATTTTGAGGATAGTTTACCAAAGTTGAGGGCTTTGGAAATGCAAGAGAATCCTATTACTTCTATTTATTTTAAAGACATTTATCCTACGAATATGACAAGTTTATCATTAAGTAAGGCGCAACTAGCAAGTATCCCAGGGGAGCTATTTGATAAGTTAGGAAAGCTAGAGAAGCTTGAATTGAGTGAAAATAACTTAAGCCGTTTACCTCCACAGATTGCTAAGCTGAAAAAATTAATATATTTGTCAGTGGCTCGTAATAAACTAGAGTGTCTACCGCCAGAGTTTGCAGAATTAAAGAACTTAAAATCGTTGGATTTGCATTCCAATAATATAAGGGACTTTTTCGCAGGAATGGAGGATATCGAACTAAATTATTTGAACATATCTTCCAATATGTTTGGTACTGTTCCTATCGATCCCGTCTTTTACCAGAACATGGTAAACGGTAGCAAGTTATCTAAGAGCTTGCTCTTTTGTATTGTGGCTGATAATCAGTTTGACGATGAGATGTGGCCGCTTTTCAATAGCTTTGAAAATCTTAAGTTACTGAATGTCTCTTATAATAAGTTTCAAGACGTTTCAAACCTTAAATTGGATAACCTAACAGAGCTATACCTTTCCGGTAACAAGATAAGTACACTTGCTGGTGAAACTGTGTTACGCTGGAAGCAACTAAAGACATTAATGCTAAATGGTAACCTGCTACTCTCGCTACCATCTGAGTTATCTCAACTAAGTCAACTACGCACGTTTGATATTGGCTCTAATCAACTTAAATACAACATTTCAAACTACCACTATGATTGGAACTGGAGGGATAATAGGAAACTTAAATACCTGAATTTTTCTGGTAACAAAAAGTTTGAGATCAGATCATCTATCAATCATGAGTTGAATAGCGATTTATCTGATTTTACTGTTCTACCAGAGCTAAAAGTGTTAGGGTTAATGGATGTTACATTGAACACTAGCAAGGTTGCTGATGAAAATAGTAATTTCAGGTTAAGAACAACCGCATCTATAATAAATGGTATGCGCTACGGTGTAGCTGATTGCTTGGGCCAAAGAGATTATGTGCTTTCTCGTGATATTACTTTTGAAAGGTTTAGAGGTAACGACGATGAATGTCTTCTGTGTCTACACGATAGTAAAAATCAAAGTGCTGATTACGGGCACAATATTTCTAGAGTTGTTAGAGATATTTACGACAAGATCTTGATAAGGCAGCTGGAAAAATGTGGAGATCAAGAGGATGAAGACATAAAAAAGGCCTTGCGCTTTAGTTTTCTCCAACTAAACAAAGAAATCAACAGTATGCTAAATTCTGTTGATAATGGTGGAAATGTGGAGAACCTTACCTCTGCTGATTTGCTGAGTGGGGCGTGCTCAGCTGTAGTTTACATAAAAGGTAAAAAAGTCTTTGCTGCGAACTTAGGTGACTGTATGGCTATTTTATCTAAGAATAATGGGGATTACCAAAAGCTTACAAAACAGCATTTGCCAACAAATAGAGAAGAGTACGAGCGTATTAGAATTTCTGGTGGCTACGTTAACAACGGAAAATTAGACGGTGTTGTTGACGTGTCTAGAGCTGTTGGTTTTTTTGATTTACTACCTCATATCCATGCATCTCCAGATGTATCACGTACGAGCTTAACCACTGCTGATGAAATGCTTATAGTTGCTACACACAGATTATGGGAATATATGGATATCGAGACGGCTTGTGATATTGCAAGAGAAAATAGTTTAAACCCTATGCTTGCCGCCGAGGCCATGAAAGACCATGCTATCGCCTACGGTTGTTCTGAAAACATTACTATTTTATGCCTTCGTTTGCATCATAGTACTGAACAATCAACCAGGTTCAATGTGAATAAGAACTCTTTGGTAACCAGAAGAACTACATTTGAAGATTCTGCGCTTAGAAGACTACAACCCGAGATTTCTCCTCCTACTGGTAATCTAGCTGTTGTATTTACAGATATCAAAAACTCTACCGTTTTGTGGGAGTTGTTTCCAAACGCAATGCGAACTGCTATAAAGACACACAATGACCTAATGCGTCGTCAATTGCGTATTTTTGGTGGGTACGAAGTGAAGACTGAAGGTGATGCTTTTATGGTAACCTTCCCGACTCCAACGAGTGCCCTAGTATGGTGCCTGAGTGTTCAACTTAAGTTGATAGATGCACAATGGCCGGAGGAAATTACATCTATCCAAGATGGTTACCTTGTGACTGACAATGAAGGAAGAAAGATATATCAAGGTTTATCTGTCCGGATGGGAATACATTGGGGTTATCCGGTGACAGAATTAGATCTAGTGACACAGCGTATGGACTACCTTGGTCCCGTTGTTAACAAGGCTGCTAGAGTCTCAAATGTCGCTGACGGGGGGCAAGTGGCCCTAAGTTCTGATTTTATCTCTGAGTTTAACAAAATTCTGAAACTTCACGGGATGGCAACGAACGAAAAACGTCCCTTAGCGGAAGTGTATGGGGAGGAAATAATCGGAGAAGTATTAGAGAGAGAAGTGACCATGTTGGAAACAATGGGTTGGGTGTTGTTTGATCATGGTGAACAGAAATTAAAAGGGTTAGAAACTATGGAGTTCATCACTATTGTTTACCCTAAAGCGTTGGCTTCAAGACATGAATTTACAAAAGAAGATGAAGATTTCCGAATTATCAACGGAGAATACCTGTTCCAACTGAAGTTTTTGTCAGACAAATTAGAAGCAGTGTTGGCAGCAGTTTCAGGTGGATCAGTAGATGTCGAATATTTGAAGACGCCCGGTTATGCAAGTTCTGATAAGGCAGCGGAACGCACCAAACTGCTTTTTTTCAACTCTGCAGATGAAAGTGAGCTAATGTCCTTCTTGGACCGCATGATTACAAGGATTGAATCACTAATTGCATTGATACAATTGCGTCAAAAGGTGTCTTCTGGATTGGAACTTTATATTAACAACGACAGAAAAACGGCCAATATGAACATTTTCACTCTTCTGGATAAGCTACTAGAGGGACAAGATCTAAAGAGACTCACCGAATTATGATGACCAACTATATTATTTAGTTAGCTGTTGGGTTTCAATTACCTAAACTATTTATTCGTATATCTTTTTTTGTTTTTGATTGTAATAAATCATACAAGTCCTAGACTAATGACTACTATTGATCGACTATGACTTTTTCAAAATAATATTCCTGCCCTCAGATAGAGGTAGAAACCTTAAGCTAGAGAAACTCTTCAGGATAAGTCAGTAATTTGGAACCAACAAACTATTATGCATTTCTATGTGGGAAATGGTCCTCAGCTGTCCAAATCCTTCATCTCGATGGGCGGACTGGAATTCCGTGAACCAGCAGCAGCAGCATCGCGCTCAATGTCATTTGAATAAGCAGACATATCAGCAGCATCAATCATACCTTCGAAAAATGTGTCTCTTAGCTCTCTCCACCTGGTTGTGTATGTCCCTAAGAATACCAGGATCAGAGATGACAATATCTGTACAATCAGCCATTCAAGAGAGGGTAAGTGGCCCATTGTAAGACACACTACAATTAGATTGATTGCATGGATTGTTATAGCAAAATCCCACGCAAGTTTGCTCCTTCCAACTATTACTGTTAAAAATATAACACATATCAGAGAATCCAGTAGCCATAACAAAGATAGTGAAAGACCATACGCATTGGAAAATTGAAGAAAATTTGAGGTCAACACCCACTGCAACAGCTCTATTTGGTGTCCTTCTAACCATGCCCAGCAGCAGAATAGTGTACCGGCTGTTGTGTAATAAAAGACTTGCAACAGGACAATTTGTAACGCGATCTTCGATGGCGACAGAGAGTCCTGTTTAAATATCTCTGAAGGTGTCAACTCACTCGGAATTCTCAGATATCGTCTAAATGATAGCATTCACGTATACAGTTGTTAAGTTATTAATAATACTCTCAAGCTCTTTTGATGCAACGCAAGACTGCTTGGTTATCTCGTTAAAGGTCCTTATCGAGTGATATATCTCACAAAATTTCATTTGCAAAATTGGTCTAAGCCCTGACACACCCATATTAGGGCTTGTAAGGGCAGACGACTGAAGCGCTTTCTGAACCTCGGCTGACAGCGAAGATAACAGATCGAAGTGCTTATAAAGCTTTAAATCTACACATACGACAGGCGTTTTGCCATCGAACTGTTCGGCATATTTCGGAAGCGTAACTGAAATGAATGCTGAATAAAGAAGAACGCTGGTTAAGTAAACCCTACCAGGGCCTATTTCATTAAATTTTTAATAATTAAATGATATTCCCTTGCTAACAAGCGACAAGAATTAGCATTACGGATAAAAGAAGTAAAGTAAAGCAACCCTTTGCAGTATACTGCTATTCCAAAGTTATAGTCACACTAAAGATCTTTGGTAATTACAAAAAAGAACGAGCAGAAAAGCTTCAATAGTTATATCACACGCATCATGGGGAAAGTATTTAGATCAAGAAGGCAACAACTGGCTTATGAAGCATCTCTTGCTGGCCGTTATCAAAAGCTGCTGAAAGGGAACCCATTCCTATATTTTGGGCTTCCATTTTGTATATCTATTGCTCTGGGATCTGTTTGGTTAGCACAATTTACTGCTGTTAAATATGAACGAAATGACAGACTAATTAGCGAGGTTACCGAGGAGGAAATTATAAAAATGAAAAACAATCAAAAGGAATTCAACATAAGAGATGAATATTATAAACTACAAGGTATTGCAGAAGAAGATTGGGAGCCAGTCAGAGTACAGCGTCTTAAGGATGAATCGGAAAACGTATGGTAGCTCAACGACCGAGCTATTTGAGTAAATGAATATAACTAAGTAATAATGAAATAGAGATACGATTCTAATATAGAATACTTTTGCACTCTGCGGAACATAACATAGTAATACCCTTACTCTTATTCTAAACAATATGAATGTCTCAATGAAATTACCCTCCAGGCATGTACTGCAAGAAGAACGAGCATCTGAAGATATACCGAACACAGATACAGCCAAATTAAAATCAATGTTCATATCTTTTGTATGCTCTATTAATATGCACGTGCCTAATATATATTTTAATGTATTATTGAACAAATATAATATGTTTATCTTTTGTGTACGCTTACCGAAATAATTTTCTAATTATTATTGTTAAACAAGTATTTTTCTTTGTTGGTCTTTGTGGCACTAACATGTTTTGAGCCAATGCTTGGTAGAAAGAGTATTTAGAACGGTTTCCTATAGAATTCTCATCAGATGAGTTCTAAGAGGTTCTGTTTATAAAAAGATATAGATCGTGAGAGCATGATGTTGGTTGATATACCTTATCTTCTTCGCCCGGATTGTCTACGAGGCAATCCGTTTATAGCATAGAAACTAAAAAAATTTTATTGACTTCGGAGATGACATTGATCTACAGATCTGCTTCATAGATATCAAGTTAGTGAAAGCCATTTGATAAGACACATTTTCACTTCCAACATACTTGTAAACTAACTGAAGATGACAAAGACTGAGCTACCTACCTTTTTTGAAGGATCAATTGATTTAGGTATTATTGGAGGCACCGGCCTTTATCAACTGGACTGTTTGAAGCCTATTGCTGTGTTACCACCTGTTGAAACGCCATGGGGGACTACTTCATCTCCCATTACTGTATCTAGATTTGTGAGCTCAAACAGCTCTACCTCAACGGAATTTCACGTTGCATTTATTTCTAGACATGGTATTCACCATGAATATCCACCAACTCGGGTACCATTCAGAGCTAACATCGCTGCTTTAAAGCACTTGAAATGTAAAGCAGTCTTATCCTTCAGTGCTGTCGGATCTTTGCAAGATGAGATCAAGCCCAGAGATTTTGTTTTACCACAGCAAATTATTGACAGAACTAAAGGGATCAGAGAGTCTTCTTATTTCAACGAAATCGGCCTTGTAGGTCATGTTGGTTTCGGTGACCCATTTTCTGAAAGCTTTGCCAAATACATTTATCAATTCAAAGATGATTTAGTGAACATTGACACTAAAGAGCCATGTACACTACATTTTGATAAAGATGCTACAGTGGTATGTATGGAGGGACCGCAATTTTCTACTCGTGCTGAGTCCAAGATGTATAGAATGTTAGGCGGAGATGTTATCAACATGAGTGTGCTTCCGGAAGCAAAATTAGCGCGCGAGTGTGAATTGCCTTATCAAATGATCTGTATGTCTACTGACTATGACGCTTGGAAAGATCATGAAGAACCAGTGACGGTCGAAGCTGTGCTTGGACATTTAGCTAATAATGCACACAATGCCAACACTTTGGCTTCCAAGATTGTTACGCAAATGGCAGAGGATGTTCCAAAATTCATGGCCAGCGGTGATGGTTTGACCGGCTCCATTAAAATGTCGATTTCTACTAAGCCAGAAGCAATGTCGAAGACCACTTTAGAAAAATTAAAGTACCTGTTCCCTGACTATTGGTGATATGTATAAATCTAACATCACAATGCACTCATTCACTACGTAACCTCTAAGAATAATTAGATAACTTATATAATTCACAATAACAACATATATCTTATTTTAGAACTTCTTATTAGGGCTAGGTAAATTCATTAAGTACGTATATTTGGAACTAGGCGTATAAGTCATATTGCGATGTTGCGGTTGAGTAGAAGTTGAATTCTGCTGATAATGATAAATATTACTGTTCTTTATCTTGTTAGTATTGTAATTAAGCGGTTGGTAAGAATATGCCATCGCCTTATTTCCCTTCATAGCTGTAGACGCAAAAGCATTTGTCTTGTGCAGCAGTGTACTTTGTTTATTAACCATCTCTTCTTGCTTTGCCTTTGATGGTGTTTGTAATGATTTGAATAAGAAGGGAGTAGCCTGTGTAGAACCTTTCAACGTAGGTGTAGATTTATCACCCTCATTTTCTGATTTGTTGCTAACTATGAGATGCGGTTTAGCTATTTGACCCTGATTGGATGATAGTGGTTTCACTAATTTGATGTCACTGGTAGATTGTATCGAATCTAAACCTAATAAAGCTCTTTGTCTCTCTGACAGCTTTAGGTCCTTGGTATTCATCCCGGACAAAACTTTGCCAATTGATAGTAATACATTGTATGCGACGATCAAGCGGAAAAGATGCTCAAAATGTGCCCATTTTAATTTTTGTGCCAAAGCCTCAACAAAACGCATCAGTTTCCCACTGATTAGATACGTGACGATTATTCCTGACCAAATATCTCTATAGGCAAACCGGGATAAATATTGCCCAAGTTTAGTATGCTTAATGAAAAAGACAAAGAAATTCTTCAAGAGTTTGTATAGAGTAAACGCAAACACGTTGATTAAGATCCGAATGATTTCTGATTCCTTATTCACGGATCTGTTAATAATTTTAGTCAATGCTGGGTTTTCATAATTACCAAAATGATCAAAGTCTTGTAAATTAGTATCTATCGGTGTGGAAAGCCTATCTGATCTCTCCTCCTTGCCTTTGCTACCACTCTTCTCTTTAGGGACTGGCTTGGCTTGTGGTACCTTAATTTCTTTAGTCGTGAAAATCTTACTTGGAGCCGTCTGGGGCACAGTATGCTTGTTTCTATAAAGACCAGGGCTTTCTTTTACTATTCTATCCCTCAGGGAGTGAAACTGCTCCCTGGAAAGTGGCCGGTGAGGTGTACTGAACTCAGAAACCATTTCTTAGCGCAAACAAGCTTCCTATTCTCGAGGACGAATTCAAAACTAAAATGCTGAATTAAAGCCACAGAACAAAGATAAACTGCGCTATAAAGAACACTCTGTACAGTATACTTCCCAAATGGATATTATAAGCACTCTTACCAAGGTATTCGGTCAATTGATGACCAGAAACGAGGCTAATGACGATCCAAACGGACTGTATCAACAGGCTTCGGGCACATTTTCAAAACTGTATTCAGAGCTTCAAACATGGTGTTACCCGCTTCTATAAGAGATTTTCAGTGCGGGTAACCATTTTGGGTAGAAAAAGTGGAAAAATGGCAAACTTCATGCCATGAAATACCAAATTTTAACACATGAACGGTGGTTCCTGAAGTTCCGAGATACTGCGACAAGTTACGCAACGTTTTAATCAGAAGCTTTTTGAAAGCTAATTGCCTCAGTAGGGAACTAGAGAGAGAAAGTTAGACGAAGAATCAACTTTTACTTCTCCTATTTTGTCCTTTTGTGTTGTCGTTTGGTCTTGTAAACTGGCAAACTAATAATTGCCAAAAAAAAATAACAGAGTAAAAAGGCCTAGAGAATAGTGGTCCTTTTTGAGTCAAGGTACTGTATTATATTTACTTTCTTTTCTTTAGATTGAGAGGAAAGTCATTGGTTTGTGTCATTACTCATTAGTAGGTACTGACATTAACAAGGAAACATTTTTACTAGTTGGTTGATATCCTAGTGTGTTTTGACTGATTAGTGATATATCCGTGAGCGAATCTATCACTTTTGGATTTATTGAACATTATTTGACAATAACGGTTACTCCGATAGTTCTCAAATACTTTTTTTTTTAAGAGAGAGAGTCATAAGCTACCAAGATTTACGGTGAAGTATTTGACAAAGCGATTCATCTTTCCCTTTGAGTAATATCATTTGCCCTCCTTGTAGCGGATAGACTTTGTTCCTTTCACCTCATCATTGATTCGTCGTTCTCCCTGGTTTTGTTTTGTGTTTTTCTCTGAAATAACAGGGAAAGAGAGAGTGTAGACTTCAGATGGGATTTCTTTCTTCATTTTTGTGTTGCTCAGAAGAAAAAACGTCCTCAGTAAATCAGTGGGAAAATCACCAATCTAGCAATTCCACTAATAATAATAATAAAAGATATCATAAACCGATAAGTGAACCTGTAAAACGGAACGATCGTGAAATTGAGCAAAATAATAACATCCAGAAGGAGACAAAGAAAATTCCGATTACAGATCCTATTGGTAGTAAGAAAGACAAACAACTTGAAAAAATGAACCACACATCTCATAACGTTAATGCAGATGTGGTTCCCTCGCTCTCACGCCATAGTGCAAGCCAAGAAATAACTAGCCCGATGACCGCGTCGGGACATAGAAGATCACAACATGGGACTCAAAATGATGATTTAAATAACAGGAAGAAGAATTCAAAGAGAAACGTGGACAATGACTCTAACGATGAAGAAAAGGAGTATGATCAATTTGAGGAGGATGAAGACATGGATTATGAAATGACCGATGTTAAAAATTACTCTAATGAGGACTCGGAAAAGACTGAAAAGCAATCTTACCAAATATATAATAACGAAACTGATAGAAGTACGGGAAATTCGAGTTCCGATTATGCTGCTAATAACCAGCCCCAAGTGCAAATAAAGCCTCCAGTGGAAATGGACACAAATGATACTACAATGAATGCTCCACACGAACATTCTGTCCAAAAGGGCGCTGCGGTACCCAATTCTCTCGCAACACAATCTGGTGGGTATGTTGACAACAGTACTATGCAACTAACTACTATTTCATCTAATGACGATAGTGACCAATATACGAACTCTAATGCCGATATGGATTATAACATGTTACAACAGTATGATGACGGAGAAGAGTTTGTAGATTTGACAACGCTTCAGCCAGACCAGTACCATGCACCTGGTTACAAGACTTTGCTACCCCCCAAGGATAAAATATTCAAAGATAAGAAGTTGCTCGTATTAGATTTAGACGAAACGTTGGTTCATTCTTCTTTCAAGTATCTAAGATCTGCGGACTTTGTTTTGCCTGTAGATATTGACGACCAGATCCATAATGTCTATGTTATAATGAGACCTGGGGTAGACGCTTTTTTGAAAAGAGTTGGCGAAATATACGAGGTCGTTGTTTTCACTGCCAGTGTATCGAGATATGGTGACCCCTTGCTCGATATCCTTGATAAAGAAAGGTCGATCCACCATCGGCTATTTAGAGAGGCATGCTATAATTATGAAGGTAACTACATCAAGAACTTGTCACAATTAGGAAGACCATTATCAGATATAATAATACTAGACAACTCGCCAGCTTCCTACATTTTCCATCCACAGCATGCGATACCGATATCGTCATGGTTTTCGGACTCTCATGATAACGAACTTTTAGATATTATTCCTCTTTTAGAGGATTTAGCAAACAAAGATGTTCTAGACGTCGGTAAGATATTGGATGTTTCTATCTAACTTTGATACCATTTTACTAAATGCCATATTCTTTGTCATGTTATTAGAAGATTGCATAACTTTTAGGAGTAATTTGCTGTCGAAAAGTAATAATTGAGATAAAAATTGACAATATTTAAGTATTGCTGCGTTTGTGTGTGTTTTCTTTAAAGCAAAAAAGAATTAAAATGCGTTAAATAATGGAAGCTGGTCTCCGTTGTTAGTACATTTTTTTTTCCTAATTACCTGTTCTTATTGATTTTATTCTCCTTATCAATTGAAAGCTCTAACCTGATATTTACAGCAGTATTTGGGAAGTACCTATTCCCCACTTTTAGATTATTTTGTATGTGTACCTTTAACAAAAAAAAAATATAGATTTCCTTCGATTCTTTCTTTCTCTCGATAGATATCAATTCTGGTGAATGACTTATGCAAATACATACATGTATATATGTTACTTTATCCTATGTGATTATTCCTCATCACTGCTAACATCATTTTCAGTGCTTCTATCTCTTTTGGATTTCTTTTTCCCTTCTTCAAATTCAAAGACAGTGCCAACAATCTGTTTTTGTCTTTCAGAGACGAACGGTTTGCCCTTATTCGTGCGCCTCTCGTTCATCTCTCTCCTCTTAATAGAATTCAATTCAGTTGCTTTGATCTCTTGTGCCTTCTTGATAACCTTAGGGACGTGTCTGTGTCTAGTGATTCTTCTGAGTTCTGGCATATATTTAAATCTTTCCTTCAGTTTCTCGTCGTACTCTAATTTATTAATCTCCTTAGTGGTTTTGACGTTAGATCTTTCCCAGGCTTTACTTCTCCACAATCGTACATTACCATCGTCAGATCCACTGATAATATATTTGGAATCCATGCTGAATTTAACTTGAAACACATGTTGCATTCTCTTCGTGTGATAAATCTCCCTAGAATGACCGTGGTTAGTCTTAAATATTCTAATAGTCTTATCGTATGAACCTGTCACTATTTCATCACCTGTTGGTGAAAAATCAATATCCATCACTGCACTGACATGATCTTTAAAGACGTTGATGGCACGAGACATGTTTCTCATATCGTAATAGTAAGCATTGTGATCTTCGTTGGCTATGGCAAAGTTGAAGGCTTCCATTGGGTTCCAACAAATCGCATTAGTTCTCATGGTTTGAACAATCTTCTGAGTTGGAGAGTTTGTTCTGGTATCGTACAAGACAATAGAGTTATCACTACCGGTACTAGCCAGGATGTCGGTTTCAGTCTGGTTGAATTTCACATTCGTTATATTGTCAGCCCCCCAGGAAAGATTAGAGATTGGCTTCGACCTATTCGAGTCCCACAGTTGGATCTCCGCCCCACCTGAGACGAAAATTGATTTATCCCTATGGTGGTCAAGACCTTGGAAGGCGTGGTCACCATCAAACGTCTTCAGTAAACCATGGGACGAATTGACTTCATGAAAATCATCCTTCGTGTTAACAAAATCTGCAGAATTCACCGACCAAAGCTTAATAGTCTTGTCGTCACCAGCTGACAGCATGAAATTCTCATTCTTATTCTTCGACAAATGTGCCGGTGTCATACATAGACCAGTGACCAGACCATAATGAGCTTTGAAAGAAGCTGTTTCGTCACGAGCTGTCATATTCCAATACTTGACTACCCCATCAGCCGACCCTGTGGCTAGCTTGTTCAAGTTCTTATAATTCTTCGCAATCACGTACACACCGTCTCTATGTCCCACGCCTAGCTGTCCAATAAACGGCTTAGCAAACATACGCTCCAATTTGGTAGCATTCAGAGCTTTGGTATACTCACGAGCCCTTTCAAATGGATGTAGCTCCGGATTCAAGTTCCTCGGCATCTGGGACTCCTGAGTGCTCTTCACGGGCACATACGTGTCCGAACTCCTTTTGATAGTCTTTATCTTCATACTGACCTATATAATACACCTTCTATCCCTTTGCTCAGCGTGCCACGATGCTAATTGGCCGCAACTCTCAATAGAACAAGCGATGAGATGAGCTTCTTAAAAGCTCCAAAAATTTTCAGGCATTGTATACGAGAATGAGCTTCAAATAACTGGATCCATTGCTCATCTCATCGCACCCTGGGGTCCATCAACAAGGTTGTGAGACGAGTGTTCTATTCAGGTGTGTGTGTGTGTGTGGAATGAAAAGGTACTCATATGGAGACGGTAGAATTGAGTCCTGGAGAGGGAAGAAAAAATACAAGCCTTTAAAACCGGTCCTACCCGATTTCCGCCCCTCTGGTTTATTGGAATTGGACACTGCAGAGTTGAAAGATGGTCTAGTGTTGAAGCATAAAGAACCTCGTGACGCTGTAACTCCACGAAAGTACTGGGAGAGTCGACCCGATGAGAGAACAATTCTGAAAGCTGTCGTTTATAAACGTCAAGGTAGAGAGTTTGTACAGGAACACTCGCTCTGTGATAGAAGCCACTTCTTGATAGGACGAGGCATGGGCCGAGAGTATGGGGTCTCTGAGAATGAAGCGGTCTTAGCGGATATTTCCATTCCAGACGAAGGATGCTCTAAACAGCATTGTGTTATACAGTTTCGAAAGACATTGAACGGAGTAGTCCCATACTTGATAGACCTCGAGTCAGCTAATGGAACCAATTTAAACGGGAAGCCCGTAGCGAGCGGGAATTACATTGAATTACGGAATGAAGATGTGATAACATTTTCTGAACGACAAGAAGACTCTACTTGTGAGCTGATATTTTTCCAGTACTAGGAAGGTACGAATCCTTACTGCAGAACGACTATATACTTCAACGTAATCATTATTTATTTGACTCGAATATAATTAACGTTTTGTAATTGCAACTGGGTTCATTGAAAGCGTATCAGTTGCCCAAAAGATATAAACATTGTTTGTGCACACATTCAAACTTGCCAGACACAGGGTGCTTGGTGTCAATTGGCAGCCATTGAGGGACAGACTCCAGACAGAAACTGGTATTGAATAGCTGGTTCCCGATATCCCGGTGTCACTGGAACCCGATGAGATGGTGCTAATATCACTATCAACGTTGAGTAAACAGTACATCCAATTCATTGAAAAGAGCTAGTTGCCAACAGTCATCGAACCGTTTGTACCTACAATTTGGGTCGGCGAGGTCGAAATAGGTTGTGTAAAAGTATAGTATGTCCGCTTTCGAGACTCATTTGATCCTATCTAGACCTTATTTGACTAGAAAGCAAATCCTGAGAGCTCAAGAAAATACAATTACGGATAGAAGGACATACAATCAACGTAAATTGGCAGTATCGAAGCTACTGACGGATATATGTTTACAACTCAACCTCCCAAGAAAGACTCTGGAGACGGCGTTCTATTTTTACGAGAGATATCACTTGTTCAATCCGTTTGAGTCAGAGTTATGTTACGCCGTGGGGACAAGTTGTTTGGTTCTGAGTTGTAAGCAAGTGGAGACTTTGAAGAAAGTTAACGAGATTTGTCAAACATCGTTGAAATCGAGAAACGTAACCAAGGTTAACACTGAAGTGTTAGAGAATTTCAAGAGGAAAATTTTCCAAATTGAATTACGAATATTAGAGAGCTGTTCATTCGACTATAGAATCAATAATCATGTCCATATTGATGAATATATAGTTAAGTTTGGCAAACAGCTAAAGTTACCCTTCGAGGTTTGCCATTTAGCATGGGTAATAGCATACGATGCTATTAGGCTGGACGTAATACTAATCGTGCCACAACACGTCATAGCCATTGCTGTGTTGAAGATTGCATATGGGTTATTAAAATTAAATAACTGGCCTTCAGAATCGATTTTACAAAGTTGCGAAGTAGGGCAGGCTCAAGTCGATGAAGCATATTTCGATATAATAAATTTCTATATCAATTCATTCGATTTATGTGAATTGAAAGATAATTTACCACAACAGTTGCACTCTGTTAATATCGAGACGTTTATGGAATTGAAAAAATTAAATGGACCTGAACGTGGTATCAAAGAGGTTATCAATCAAGAGTTAAATGCAGATGACTTTCTAACGATACGTAGGGATTTTAGTGCAAGAGAGAGAAGGTATGTCTTACACTCCAAATATTTGATGGACGAGTCTTCAATAAATAAGATACAAAAAAACTAGAGATAGAGTAGCATTTTCGTGTAGTCATTCATAATCAATTAATTAGTTGTCTTGTTTCCCTTAGAAAGTAAGTACTTGTACCTGTTCTTTCTTAAGGGATCGACTTCTATAAGTCTTTGTAAGTATTCTTCAAATTTATAATCCGACTGTATTCCGTTTGACGTGAATATGTCACCAATGACTATCAAAATCTTCAAGCACCAGTTATTTTCTTTACCTGAAAATTCCAGATCATCCGAGTTAATCAAGATGACGTTGTCGCTTAACTTATGCAAGATATCCATCCATTCAGATTTCCCAATTAATTCTAAGAAGATTGGGTTTTTGATAAACCATTTGATATAAAACCAAACTGACTGGTCTTCTGCATCTGTAAACATAGCATTAGTGATATAATCTACTTCCTTCATTAGAAACGTTTTCTTGTCCTCAATCTCATTATTACTGATCATTTTAGAGATTAATTGTACTCTCTGGTGCCAAGCTGAATAATTGGATATATTTTGGTTGATAATTCTTGTCACGTATTCGAACTCAGCTAAATTCATTGATTTGGAAGTCAGCTTCTCTAATGTGCATACCACTATTCTTCTATAATGCCAGCCATGGAAATTCCTAGGATCTAAAGTCAATAGCTTATTAACTATCCCCAATTCTCTTTCCCAAATCTTTACGGGAGAGTCTGGATATTGGTTTAGCAACCAAAGTCGATGATTCCATATCCAGTATACTTTTGGGAACGATTTTAATTGGATCATCGTAAAATTCAACTCATCTTCCCAGAATTTCGGTCCTAAAGTGGTGATATTACTAGAGATGATATCTCGTCTGAAATTCCATACTGAATTGAATTCAGGGTTTAACTCTAAAAGTCTGGTCGTACCGCTGAATGATTCGAATTGGGTTGCACCCAATTGCTTCGCAGACAGCACATCATGTGTGAGAGTTCTATAACTCTCAATTTTCTTCCTATCCTGTAGCTTTTTCTGCTTCAAAAGCTCTTGGTTCAACGATTTCCTCTTAATGCCATGCTACATTCAAAAGATAAAGAGGAGAGTTAGTATCAGCACATAAACGTATCTTATCCTCTCGTAGTGTCAACATACCATTTTCGGTCTAGTCAATGGATCCTTTGTGCGAAAATTCTTTACTTTTCTTATAGAGTTGTGTAGCGTATCTAATGGAGTTCATTAGATAATTACGCTATTTACTTCGAAATATCCAATTGTAAACAAAACACTTCCAAAGCGCAGAAAGGAGCCCGTTAAGAGACACTGTTTCTAGACGTGAAGGTCGATACATATAGACTATGGTAGATGCAATTTCGTTAAAGGGTTCTACTAGGACGATTACTGAGTTTTTCGAGTATTGTATCAATACCATCCTGTACCAAAGAGGAGTTTATCCAGCCGAGGATTTTAGCACTGTGAAGAAGTATGGCCTCACTCTGTTGAAGAGCCACGATGATGAATTGAACACATACATACGGAAGATTTTGGTTCAAGTGCACAAATGGATCCTGGGAGGCAAATGCAACAAACTAGTAATCTGTATTATGAACAAAGATGAAGGTACAGTGATAGAACGATGGGAGTTTGATATTATGAGGCTGCCTACAAATGACGACGATGACAATACGCCGCATCAGGCGCATGATACAGCTACTCAAGAGCAAATAAGAGCATTGGTGAGACAGATCACTGCCAGTGTGACTTTCCTACCAGAGATGAGTAACGACATAAATTACACGTTTAATGTTCTGGCTTATACAGACGCATATGCGAAAGTTCCAATGGAATGGGGCGATTCTCACGGCAAAGAGATTACAGATGGGGAGAACTTACAATTTAAATCATTCAGTACCAGTGAGCATCAAGTCGGAGCGTCTGTTTCTTACAAATATTAAACGAAGTGAACGAAAAGCAGTAGAAACTATTACTATAATTTAGATACAAATAACTTAATCATTATCAACCTGAGATCAGCGTCTATAACCTACGATTCATTAGTCGATGCCACCAGTGACAGAAATAAAAAAAAATTAATGCTCCAGGGGAGGTTCGAACTCTCGACCTTCAGATTATGAGACTGACGCTCTTCCGACTGAGCTACTGAAGCATGAATTTGAATGCTCGGTCAGAAAATGACTGGAACTAATCCCAACAGCCTTTGTATACGTTGATAAGTATATTTGGAAGTCATTGGCTGGTGCATACGGACATTTTTGTGCTAAACTTAGACTCCGGGTATCAGTGTAAAATTTCAATGAGCTGAGAATTATCCACTTATTAGGAGAGTTGCAATGCCACATGAAGTGCGGCATATAGTAAGCTTTTCAATTCTTTGTCAAATGGATATTATTCAATTCTGATTAAGTTTTCAGAAGGTAGAAAGAATCCAGGAGAGTAGTAGCTTAAGAATATAGTAAGATGAGTCTAAAGGCAAGGAAAAAGATTCATCGATTTTCAAACTAAGCCGAAACAGATACCACCCTATATAAACTGATTGAGCATTTTATGAGACGTATCTGTACAGTTTGGACTTCAATGTCTATTAAAGGTACGACTCTTCAAGACATGTACCTAAAAATCTATCAGTGTTTTTATATGCTTATTTATTACATATTGTAATGATTTTTTGTAAAAAAAATGCTGGGAAGATGCAATCTGTAATATGACACACTTTTGATTGGTGAAGCTTTTTCGTCAATCAGCAACGTTTATTCACAAACTATTCTTCAGTAAGAAGGTCCTTGTTCGGCTGTCTCAATTGGTCATTCCACTCCATCAGTTGGAATATCAGCCCCATATTGGGACTAATGTCCTTGGCCACAGTTTTCAATTTCGAATATGCATCTGTAAAATTAAGATTCTGATATCTCATAATGTACGCTACCACTAACGATGCAGATCTAGAGACACCGCACTGGCAATGGATTAGTATTTTTTTCTT
Source organism: Sungouiozyma intestinalis (assembly GCA_003708845.3). Classification (NCBI taxonomy): domain Eukaryota; kingdom Fungi; phylum Ascomycota; class Saccharomycetes; order Saccharomycetales; family Saccharomycetaceae; genus Sungouiozyma; species Sungouiozyma intestinalis. The sequence continues at coordinate 114,981 of PPOJ03000003.1, read as the reverse complement.
GATAATATCTGCCCTGTGGATCAAAGTTGTGAGCGACAGCAAGTCCTTAGCTATCTTAGAAGTATGAGACCATTTGATATGATAATAGTCAAATGGTTTCCTCTCATTTGCATGAATAGTGTCCCACTTAAACCCTAAATCAGCAATTTCTTCTGCGACATTGATTATCACATCGAATGCCGTGATTTGCTCCAAAGTTGGTTCTGAATAAAGATAAATGTTTGGCGGAACCACCAATAGTGGTCCATCCGGGTATGCATTTTCTTTAAAAGGGTCTGGATACATATAATCTAAAGTTTTATCTTTACCAGATGAATCATGGATTACCCAGGTAGTATTCTTTTGTGAGCCGTTATCGTCTTGTATTATTGGTATTCTTTGATACACCGAACTTCTTTCACCGTTATTCCCTTGCTTGAACGGGTTCGATGTTTCTAAACTGCCAGACGTGATAGATTGTGATCTTCCTCGTAGGTTATCCTTCAAGTCAGTAGTATTAATAGATAGCGATAACGAATGGTTCCTTGAAACGCGTTTCGATGGGAATGTGCCCGTAGTGAGAGACACTGAACGGTTGAAAGCAGGCGGACGTTTGGCAAATGCATCTCTGGCAACCGTAGCACCAGTATGATTGCTCATGAGCGGGTTAGCGACTCCACTGCTAGAATATATCGAAGCCTCTCCGCGTAGCTTACTCGCAAAATCAGCTTTATTATCCACTGATTTGTTCGTTTCCGGTCCTCTACTGGTTGATTCGCGAGTATTTATCTCTACCACTGGTAGCCGGCCTTCCAGGTCCGGCACACTCTGGACAGATATTGACAGATTTTTGGCATTTCGTTTATTTAAAGAACTAGACCTTTCCTCATTGGTAGACAAAAGCCCTTCTACCATCATCAAATATGCAAAACAGTACGCCCACTAAAAAGACAATAAGCTTACGTACACACCCAAAATCTTAACCTATTTTCTATTGCGATGATTCACAAAGGAATGGTTATTAGTTAACGGACTCCAATGCAAAACCGCCCAACCAGCAAGAGCAAAAGACAGGGAATGGAATGTGAATCCTTTAAACCGTAGGATCAGACGTCTTGACACCAACACAGGCCTTAGAGCTCGACAAATTGTGCTTTTCCACAAGTGCAGTGTGCGTAATATGCAATATATTTATATATAAAATGTTTCATCATTATTAATAGTTACAAGCTATATGACGTTCTAAGGTAATGGAACCGCCATCATAAACCAATTACAATGGTCCGTTGGGTGTTGATCAGTCACAGAAGTGGACTACAGTGTTAGTGTTCAAAGAATGGCGTCCAAATAATTATCGAGTTCGGTGTTAACCGCAACGTCTGCGACTTTTTGAACGCTGATGCTCTTCATTGCACCGAAGAAAGGTGATTTATATTTCATGGTTCCCTTCAATATCAATTGATAGTCGTGTTTGATAATCTGCCCCCATTTCCCATCGTCATGCCCGTTTTTACTTGTTCCAGGTTCCTTCAACTTCAAACTGGTCATCGATGCATCGAATTTTCTAGTGAAGAATCCGCCTTGGAATCTCAGTGGAGATTCTAATTCGTTAACAGTACCTAGCAGCAGCGTCTCTGTCTTTGATACGAACGCACTCTTTGCGAAAATGTCTAACTCGACCTCGTTCACCGAGATCGTGAGCAGTCCCGGGTTAAACGCCGATGCTGTTATGTCAAATAGCAGTTCTTCGGAGCTAGAGATGACGTTGTCTATTAGGACAATCTCGAATTGCGTCAGTTCTTTAGTTGTGGCCAGCAGAAACCCAAGGATAAACCCAATGGCAAGTAATGATACTATGACAAAGGTAAAGTATATGCAATTTTGAAACTTGGCCCATTTGGTTTTTTTGCTGTAGAAATTGTGAGGGGAGTAACTGAAACGATGATCTCTCGGGTATTTCCTCTTAACGGGCTCTCTCAACGGCGTCTCTTCTGTCGGAGTGAACACTTGTGATACCTGGTGGTATTGTCGTATTCTCTCTGGGTCCTGAGCCGCGTACGGACTGTAATCGTAGTAACTGGTGTCGTGTTCCTCGCTACCGTTGTTTTGGCCAAGGTAACAATTGTGGTTCATCCTCTCATCTTCATCAACGTCATCGTCATCCTCGTAATCTGAGATCGGAGGGCGGGCTTCTAAGTCGGACACAGATCTGTGAGTATAGTAAAACATCGAGTGCATATCGGTATCATGATTCATGCTCCCAGTATCTGTGGGCTCCCTGTGGTTGCCCATGCTCTCCTCTTCCTCCTTAATGATCGTATCATTATTCGCATCTGCACCGTTGGACTTATCCTTCCTATTAGTTTCATGGTCGGCTAGGAAAGAGGTTTGTTTGACGCTATTTTGTTGCAAGTATCTATTGCTCAGGTTTGTGTTGCTGTAACCTGAGAGAAGTTCTGGCGCTGTGGAGTGTTCGTTCGATTCGATGTAGTCTTCTAAATTAATATTATCTGGCACACCAGAGTATCTTCTCAAGGGAGTCCCACCGGAATCAAAAATCTTAGAAATCGTGGTTCTTAAAGCCCTCTTATTGTCAGTTTTCTTAGCTCCATGACTAACTTGGCTGGGACTCCCAGTGTTCACCGATGAAGCACGGAAACTGTGATTTAATGAGTTTTGAGTTGGGGCACCTCTTAAAGTGGCCTGTGCATTAACGTGCTGATTTAGAACGTGCCCGTTGCCGCCCGCATCACCGTACAGTTTCCCAACATTTCTCTCTGGGGAGTTTTTCACATGATGTAACTGTGTAGAAGAGTTAGTACTCAGGTTGTCTGATCCGCCCACATAAGAATCGTCCTTATACTTCGCATGCGCATTATTCGGTGGGACGCTTTTCAACTTCGTTACTGCTGCAGACATGTGAGTCGTGGGGAGGTTGTTTTGTGAAGTAGCAGGTACATGAGTGAGAGCACCGCTGGCACTTATGTGACGTTGCTTATTCTTCAACCTGTTTCGAAGTTTCTTGTTGGCATTTAACAAAGGCACACTCATCTTCAAGGGCAATCTTGCATCCTGTGGGTGTGCAAACTCGTCGACGTTCCCACTGGCTGTCCTCAAGTTAGCAAACTTGTGGTCAGCGTTAGTCCCACCCAGTATGAAGTTCGAATTGTTAACCGAGGAGGCCACGGAGCTTAAACTTGACGCAGCTGCAGGTTTCCCCGTCGTCGGCGAGACTACCGCGGACGAGTTCACGGCAGCGACAGAGTTGCTACTGTTCAATGGGTTAGAGTTTGGGTATATTGTATTCTTAGTAGAGATGGCGGCCGATTCGTATACAAACGTCTCTTCCGAATCGCTGACCTCGTTCTCACCGACCGCTGAGGCGAGCCTTGCTGCAAAGAAATCCGTCCTGTTAGGTTTCACAGTGACTTCTTCAGGGTCGCCCGTGGCGACGTGAGCATCCTCCTCGGTGTCTCTTGGTTTCAAACCGGCAATAAACTGTGAAGAGCCATCTACATGGAAAACACCTTGCTCTCGCTTACTTTCCCTGCGACTTTCGTCATCGTTGTTGCTCCCGGTCAGCAGCACATCTCTAGACGTCGCCGAGGAGATCGCAGGCCTCCCCATGACTTTTGGGACGTGCGTTCCAACCGAGGGCAAGAGTTTAGCTTGCTGGTCGTTGATATCCGCTGCACTCGCAGCGGTTTCCCCCGCCCGTCTCGTCGAGGACACGGACCCAGACGTGGTGAAGAGGCCCAACTGCGTCGAGTTATTTGACGACCTATTCGAGGCATTCAACTGAGGTTCTCGGGTGACATTGGAATCCGATTTATAGAACAGATCGTCCAAGAGATGCGCACCACCGGATACATGGGCACCGCTGGGCACATGGGCACCGCCCAACTTGCCGGTTTGCTCAGGGTCTATAAGCAAAGTACTCTTCTTGTTTCTTAAGTTTGTCATTGGATGCGAAGCCACGGGCAAAGGGTTGTTGTCGATCAAACTCGTATTCCCAGCGTTCGGCACAGACACGGTAGAGACAGACCGCGAGTCCTCTATATCGGCCTCGTCGACATGGTCCGTGCTGTGGCAGGGCAATTTGGTAAAATCATCGCTCAAAGGTTCAATGGGCTGCGTCGTAGGGCCGCTCAAGAGGCCTCCAGACGGCGCTGCCACCGTCTCAGTCTCCACTATAAACGTCTTCTTATCCTCCTCCATCAAAGCACCATCGATACGGGCCTCTCACGGGAGTACAACTGGCAAGAGACTGGACAAGGTCTGTACCGGGCCTCTTGTGCAAGGAACGGACGATCAGCCCTACAGACACCCTAGGCATGGAAGTTAGGGCATATGTACGTACCCTAACTGATAGACCTAGGTCTTTGAACAAGGGCTTAAAACATACCTAACACATAGCCCTAGGGTCATATGTTAGGGCACGATTCCATGACCTAACACACGACCCTAGGGCTTTGCATCAGGGCATCCCGTCGCCCTAACACACAACCCTGACCAATGAAAAGGGAGATTTTGTTGAGTCCGCCAGGTTTAGTATATAAAGATCGGAGTATACAATGGAAAGGTGTATATGTGGTAGAGGCCTTGGGGCTGGGTGTTCCGGATTGTAACGAGGACAGTATAAACTTTTAAGCTTGTTGTGCAATATGGGTGTTCCTTTCTACTCGGACGTCTTCAGAGACTCTAATGACCTTTTCAACAAGGATTTCTACCACGTTTCTCCCCTGGCCATTGAGTTGAAGACCATTGCGAAGAACGGCGTGAACTTCAATTTGAAGTCGCGCCAGGTTGTCAGAGACGGTCCTTTGGCGACGACGGTTGAGTCCAAAGTGTTGGACAAGAAGAACGGTGTGGCTGTTACTCAAGGTTGGTCGAACGACAACAAGTTGAACACTCGGTTGGAGATTTTCGACGTGGCCCCTGGTCTGAAGAGCGAGATTTCGACGAGTCTGAACCCTAACGATGTTTTGAGCGGTGGGAAGAAGAACTTGAAGTTGAATTTGAATTTTGTTCAGCCTTACTTCACTTCGAGGGGTGTGTTCAATTTTTTCCAAGGCCCACCCAGCTTCGTCGGTGACTTCACTGCGGCACACAACGGGGTCGTGTACGGTACCGAGTTCCATTACGACATCAGCGGCGGGTCAATTGCCCGTTACGCGATGGCTTTGGCTTACAGGTCGGTGGATTACTCCGTGGGCGTGGTGGTGAACGAGAGACAAGTGGCCACGGTCTCTTTCAACCAATTGGTGAGACCCAACTTGGAAGTGGGCTCCAGAGCCACGCTGGACCCCAAAGTCAGCTCCAGTAAAGTCAATTTGGAGTTTGTCACCAAATACTTGCCAGACGCCAACTCCCAGATCAAGGCCAAGATGACCGACTCAGGGAACTTGGCCTTGTCCTACAAGCAACTCTTGAAGCCGGGCGTGACTCTAGGTGTCGGTACGTCGTTCAACGCGTTGAAACTCGACGAACCAGTGCACAAGATCGGCTGGTCTCTAGCGTTCAGTGCCTAGAGCACGTTGTGTTGACTCACGAATTTGTATACGATATAACTCCTGTGTACCTAACAAAGCTGGGCAACTTGCCCTTATCGACAACGAGGTCCTCGTTGTACATGGTAATGAACTCCAAATCTGCCTCGTCTTTCAAGCCTCCGGAGAAGATCCCGTACTCTTGGTAGATCCCTGCAATCGACCAACCTTGCAACAACTTCCGAATCACTCCCACAACAACACCGACACGGTGCTTGCCCTTGTTCGAATGGATCAGGATCGGATAGTGGCTCACGTCTGTGACAATCCGCAACACTTTCGAAATCTCTCCCGGAACTCCTTCGTCCCTACAATTAGACATCTTCATCTGATAGAACTCGATCTTCTCTGCCCGTAAAAAATCCAAGTACTCACGGGAGATGTCCTCTTTGTCTCCAATGTAAATAACCGTCTTCAAATGCAGTTGGTCCCTGATGAACCGATAGTTCAAAGGCATCGGGAACCCAGACCTGTACAGCGACACTTTCGTCGACACCACGGGAGAAAAGTTTAACGGAGGTATATAGCTGGCCATGATGCGAGCACTGTCGATGTCTCTGGTTCAGTGAGCCTGCGAGTACCGAGTCACAGTGGTATGGAGTTTTAATGGAAAGAATTTGAGAAACTGGCCTACAAATGGGCCATGGATTACGCTGACTCAAGACACGTTTCAAAGAGCTAGACAAGGCACAAGAGAGAGTTGGACCGGGTACAAGACCCAACTGACAGCCGTATAGGTGCCAGTACTGTCCACGTCGGCCAAGGAATGGCACCAATGGCTTTGCGATGGCAGTGCAAAAAACGTTTTACTGAAAAGTTTCAGTGACTCTACTACTATCACTACCAGATCAGAGGCCCATCAGAATGCTCGATAGTGCAAGCATCGCGGCTATGACTACTGCTACGTACGGTACGGGATGGATTGCTAGAGACCTGCCTAAACTAGTCACCAGGGTCGCTACTACGTCGTCGACGAGTGCGACCAGTTCTTCTGCCAGTTCGTCCCAAAGCTCCGAGACCTCGTCTGCAAGCTCCTCAGACTCATCAAGCTCGGACTCAAGCTCGGGCTCAAGCACTAGCTCGGGCTCAAGCAGCAGCTCTAGCTCCTCTAGCTCCTCTAGCTCTAGCACAAGCTCTAGCAGCAGCTCCTCCAGCTCCTCCAGTATTGTGACACCTACCATCACTCCGCCTTCTGCTGACGGCAACCCGCACATTGTTCGGTACCACAACAAGGAGGGCACTGTGTTCATTGCCGTGGGCGCTATTGGTGGCGCACTGCTTGTGGCAGTGCTTCTGTGGTGGATCATCACCGCATACATCTCTCACAGGAACAGTAAGAAAGCATCAAAGGAGTTCCACAACGAGTACATGGGCCACGCACACTTGGGAGGGTCGCCCGCCATGGACGCCTCGCTACTGTCGTTCCAACACGAGCCTTACTACGACGAGAAGGACCTGTCAATGGGCGACCAACACTTGAAATCATGGACCGATGCGGGTGATTCCTCAGAGAAATACAAACGTCACCAAAGCAGGCAGTCCCTGTTCATATCCCCCACGTTGGAGGTTGCCCAGAAACACAACCGACAGTCAAGACCCTTGAACACGTCGACCTTCTCTTTGACACAATCGCAGGATGATTTGAACTCGCCAAGAAATAAGTTGAACAAACCAAGGGCAACTTCTCCGGAAAGGAGGTACAAGAAGAGAGAAGTGTACCGTCATCCCAAGAACCAGGCCTCACTGGGGTCTGTGTCCAACCTTTCTACGCCAAGAAAACAGAGAACTCCACGGCAGGCCCCATCGATGTACTTGGAGGACATGTTGGACAGGGAAGAGGATGCCGAGTGATCTGAAAGTGCCAAGCACAAATTGCAAGCACCAATGGTTACATGCACACGGGGTACGTGCGTTTATATATCATCTTAGTTGCAATTAAACATCTTCACTGGTTACTGAAGAGCTCTATATAATGGAAAATTTTTGCTAATACAACTCTCGATGATCAGTACTCACTGTGTGGAACCTCTTTAACAGCGGTGTAAAGAGGCTCAATTATGTCGAGGGACGCTTCATTGGACCCATTGCAGGCCGTTATCATCGAGGACCAGCCTGTCCGGGAGGATCCGGAGGTTTTTGCACATGATTTACCCAATTTCCAGCGTGACTCCAAGGCACCAATCTTGGTCGATTTTGGGTCTTACAACGTGAGAGCAGGGTATAGTACGGATACTACACCCATATTACAATTCCCAACTAAGCTGACGCGGTACCGTGACAGGAAGCTTGCTAAGACGTTTACTTTCATTGGGAATGACACTTTATTAGACACCACAATCCGTTCACAGTCGAAGACTCCGTATGATGGAAGCCTGATCACTAACTGGGAGTACGTCGAAGAGATTCTGGCCTACACGTTCCATCACTTAAGTGTCGATGACGGCCAGGGACAGATCGACAACCCATTGATCATTAACGAAAAGATGGCATGTTTGCAATACCAGAGGACCAATTGGTATCAAATCCTCTTCGAAACGTTCAACCTCTCTCAAGTGTCATTTGGTATAGATGGGATGTTTGCATACTACTATAATAACCGAGATAACCCTCGCAGTGACGGGATCGTCATCAATTGTGGGAACGAGGATACAAGTATAATACCTGTGGTGAATGGACAAGGTCAATTGACCGAATCGAAACGGATCAACTGGGGTGGGAGACAAGCTACTAACTACTTATCGAATTTACTCGGTTTGAAATATCCCTACTTCCCAACCAAGTTATCTAATTGGCAGTACCAATCAATGTATGAGAATTTCTGCTACACGTCTACAGATTACGACAAAGAGATCGAATCGTATTTCAACTTGTCGAATCTTGAAGAAAAGAACATCGTGGTAGAGACACCGTTCACCGAAGTCGTAGCCCCACAAAAGACAGAAGAAGAATTGAGAATACAAGCAGAAAAAAGGAAAGAAGTTGGGAAACGTCTTCAGGAACAAGCTAGACAGAAGAGAATGGAGCGGTTAGTGCAAAAGACTGAAGAGTTTGAATATTTTTCTAGAGTCAGAGATCAATTGGAGAACCAGCCAAAGAAACAGATCTTGTCGGTGTTACAAAATGCAGGCTTTGACGACGAGAAAGATTTCAAGAAGTATATGTACTCCTTAGAAAAGTCTTTGAAGAAAGCGCAACAATCTCACGAGGATGAAAATGACGGTGACGAGGAAAATGAAGCCACCGAGGACACAAATAAATTCGAATTAGTAGATGTTCCAGATGAAGAATTGAATGAGGATCAGTTGAAGCAAAAGAGGAAACAACGGTTTTTGAAAGCCAGCCACGATGCCAGAATAAAGGCCAAGGAGGAGAAACAACGTCTTGCTCGGGAGTTGGAAGAAGCCAGGATCAAAGAAGAACAATGGAGAGAGGAAGACCTCGCTGGTTGGACAAAGAGCAAACGCTCGAAATTAAATGAACTAGTGAAAAGGAGGAAAGCAAAGATTAAGATGCGTGACGAAATGAAGGACCGTAAATCCCAGGCAAGCCAAAAGAGGATGAAGAATCTAGCGAGTCTAGCAGAGGATAGCCCCAAAGCTGGGACCAAGAGGAGCAGGCACCAAGCGACAATAGATAATGACCCTAACGACACCTTTGGTGCTAATGATGAGGATTGGGACATTTATAATGACGTTTCTACAAACCCAGAAGCATTCGAAGAACAATTAGAAGAAGAGTACAAAGATATCGTAGACTTGGAAAGACAATTGTTAGAACATGACCCAAATTTCACCGAAGAAGATACTCTTGATGCACAATACGATTGGAGGAACTCAGTGCTTCATCTTTTCTTGCGTGGCCCCAGGCCCCATGATAGTGAAAACGTCCATGAGCAACATCAGCTACATTTGAACGTGGAGAGAATAAGAGTTCCCGAAGTCCTATTCCAGCCAACCATCGGGGGGCAGGATCAAGCGGGTATTGGAGAAATTTGTGAAACCATTTTAACGAGGAAGTTTGGATCTACTCCAAGGTCTCTTAGCGATGTGTCTTCGAATATGGCCAACAACATATGGCTTACAGGTGGCAACGCTAAGATTCCAAACCTTAAAGAAAGGATTGTAAAAGAGTTTACTGGGTTTTTACCTGTCAATACTCCGTTAAGAGTGAACATATCCGAGGACCCATCTTTGGACGCATGGCGAGGTATGCATGCTTTGGCTCATAACGAACAAGACTTAAAGGACTCTATCATCACTAAGAAAGATTACGAAGAATTTGGACCCGAATACATAAAAGAACATAAACTGGGCAATACGGGCTATTTTGATTGATCACTAGAAGATGATTTTCTTTGCCCCAGGAACTGTGAGTTGCATGCAGATAACTTTATAGCATATGTATCGTCTACCTTAATATAATATACAATGTGAGGGAATTGTTACACAAAATGACGGTGGGAATCTTTATGAAATAGTCAGATGTTATTCCATCCTAAGATATCAGATTTATTTCGAAGGTTTCTTCGACTTGGGGTTAATACCTTTCTTCAACAAGCTTTGCTTCTTAGACTTGCTTATGTATTTTTCATCTTCTTCATCATCGAAAGTGGCGAAATCGGCATGGATAATACCTTCTTCCAAAGCTTCTTGTCTAGCTGCAGCTTCCTTCTCCTTGGCGCTGGCTTGGTTATCATCATGAGGCGAAGGTCCGATTTTCTTGAATTTCGCTACATAGAACCCATCAACGTTATACGTGTGTGGGTAGTATCTTCTAGTCAATTTCAAACTTGGATGGAACTTCTTACCTCTAAAACTTGTGAAGCCTTCTTTACCAATGATTAGACCGGTGTCGACCAATTTGACGTTAGGTCTTTTCCTCAAGGCATAGTCAACGACAGCCTCATCTTCCTCGACTGCCACGGAACATGTGGAGTACACGATGATACCACCATGTTTCGAATTGGAGTCGACGGAATCGATGGCTGACAGTAATAGTTGTTTCTGTAAATGAGGAATTTGGATGAAATCCTTTTCAGTACGCGATACTTTAACAGATTGATCCTTACCGATGACACCAGTCCCCGAACATGGTGCATCTAACAGGATTCTGTCAAACCCACCGATGACCTTTGGGAATTCACGAGCATCGTAATTACACACAATCGTGTTAGTGCAGCCAAGACGGTGGATATTGGCAATCAATGACTTCGTTCTATTCTTGTTAGCGTCATTGGCAAAGACACAGCCGGTGTTCTTCATTAATGCGGAGATGTATGTGGTTTTCCCACCTGGAGCAGCAGCCATATCTAAGATTCTTTCATTTTCATGAGGGTCTAAAGCAATAACGGGCAAGAAGGACGAAGCTGCTTGCAAGATATAGTTACCAGCTAAGTATTCCGGCGTAGCACCAATAGGCACTTGGGAGTCAAAAATTTGCAAACCCACTTTGGTCCAGTTCCCGATAGGTTGTAAATTAACACCTCTATTCACCAAAGCCTGTGCCAAATCTCTTCTTCTCGTCTTTAGAGTATTCGTTCTAATAGTGATGGGTCTAGAGATTTCATTGGCTTCAAAAAATTCCATGGCCTCTGCTGGAGAGAACAAATTGAACAATTTCTCAGCTAAGAAGTGACTATAACCGAAGTACTCACAGATATCCTTTAGCAGTCTATCTGTGTACTCTGATCTGGATCTACCCACGGCACCCAATGTCTTAAAGTCTTCTAGGACTTTCACAATTTCAATCATTCTAGTCCTCACAGCGGTCAAATCGGGCGCTTGGCCCTCTAATTCCTCTAATTCCTCTTCAGTGGGTAGGATATCGGCTCTTGGTTGCGTCTTGTCCCCCTCTACCAATTCCAACTCGGCTTCCTCAGCTTCAATGGCATCCTCCTCGTCCAACTGCTTCGACAAGTATTCCATATTAGCAGCGTTCAACTCTTCCAGCGCCTCCTCACCCTCTTCCTCGTCGTCAGAGAACATCGGCTTCACCTGTACATCATCCTCATTTTCATACTCTTGTTCTAAATCGAACTCATCTTGTAACTCTTCGTCGTCCACTTCATCGTCCTCGTCATCATCGAATAACGTCTTCTTCGTCTTCGACAACTCGTCCAAATCCACTTCAGGCAACTCATCCTCTTCAACAGGCTTAACAGCAGGCTTAACAGCAGACTTCCGAGGCTTGCTGCGTTCATCAACCTTAGCTTTCTTCGACTTCTTCTTGTCCTCCTTCTCTTGGACTCTCTTCAATTTCTTCTGTTTCTTGGCTTGAAACTCCTCAAAGCTCACAGGATCGGCCTGTCTGTTCTTAAGACGTCTACTCCCCATCTCAATTCACTCACTGCTCTTCTCAATGGACCTCTGCTACCAACAACCAACCCACCATAGGCAGCTTAATAGCAGAGCTCATCGCATAAGATTTCACTTTCACGGATCCGAAAATTTTTCAGTCACTGGCCACGGGTCATCGCAAGAATTAAACTGAAATCCCAAGCGTTGCAGTGTGCCAACTGGGTTGATTACGGTGAGTGAGAGCCATTGTAGTCGTGAAGAGGCCCGTTGTGAGTCATTGAGAGCCATGTCGTTGAATCCATTGACCCATATTGCTTTTGACCAGTTTGTTCTGGTCACACTGCCCTCGGATAAGAGTAAAATCGTGCAGTTGAAAAAGGACACTTCGTTGTCCTTGGGGAAGTTCGGAGCCTTTAATGTGAACGAGGTTGTTGGGTATCCGTTTGGTACCCGATTTGAGATTGTGTACGATGACCAGGACGTTGTAGAGACGGCTAAGGACGGTGTCGAGACGGTTAAGGACGCTGCAGAGACGGCTAAGGACACTTCCGAAAAGACCGAGGACGAACCGCTTAGGGATAAGCACAAGAACAAGATCCCAGTGGGGACTATCAGAGTGAAGAACGGTGGGCAGACCACATTGCAAGCGTTTGAAAGCAGCGAAAATAATCAGAATCTTTTTGATGTTGGGAACGAGAACCAAAAATTGACTGCCAAGGAGATTGAGTTATTGAAACAACAGTCTGCCTCCAGTGAGGAGATCATTTCCAAGATTATTGAGTCCCACTCCAGTTTCGATAAGAAGACTGCCTTTTCGCAGGAGAAATATTTGAAGAGAAAGAAGCAGAAGTTTGACAAAGAGTTCAGTATCCAATACCTGGGTGCGTCCAATTTGTTGAATTTCTTGCTAGAGAAGGGCGATATCCAACGGATCATGGACATGTCTGAAGAGTCCCTTGGGATGCTGTTGAACTTGGCCAATGTGAGATCGAACGGTACTTACCTCTGTATGGATGAAACAGGCGGGCTACTTCTTTACTTTATGCTTGAAAGAATGTTCGGTGGCCGCAATGACCTTGACTCTCCGGGGAAAATAGTGCTACTGCATGAGAATGAGCACGCTAACATTGACCTGTTGAAATATTCTAATTACTCTGACGAGTTTATCAAGAAACATTTAGTCACCATCTCGCTACTGGAGTTTTTTGAACCGTTACCCAAGGAGGCCATTGATGCCAGCTTCGAATACTTGACTAAAGAAGCAATTGCGGAGTTACCTAGCGGGAAGAAGAATAAATACTATAAACAGTTGAAATGGTATAAGAGTAACTTACAAAACTTGGAATATTCTCAGACAAATGAATTTGATGCTTTAATCCTGGCGACCACTTTGCAACCGCAGTCGTTGTTGGTGTCCTTGAATGATAGAGTACATGGCTCAAGGCCCATCGTCGTGTACAGCCAGTTTAAAGAGATCCTGTTAGAGGCTGCGCATGCCATCTCAGACGATCTGAGGTTTTTAGCACCGTCAGTCCTGGAGACCCGGTGTAGGCCGTACCAAACCATACGAGGACGGTTACATCCTCTCATGACTATGAAAGGTGGCGGCGGGTACTTGCTATGGACGCATAAGGTGTTGCCTGTGGATCCAGAAACTGTACAAGTGGCAGAGCCTACCACCATGGAAGCAGAGACATCAACTGTTGAAAACGTTTAAAATATATACACGTATACTAACCTCCTTTATGCATCAATTGACCAAACCGATCGAACACCGTGGAGAAATCGAGTCCCGTCCGTGGACGAGTGTTATACCCGTAAACGCATCTTGGTTTCCCAGCGGAATCAAATTTTAATCCAACGGCCCATTGCCTAGTCTTCAATGCGTTGTAAACGTATGAAAATTGGTCCATGTGGCCTAGCTCATACACAAACGAGTCTGTAATACGTAACCGACGCTCAACCAGGTCACGATAAAACTCTAAGTCGCCAATGAGTGCTAGACGAGGCTCATAACGTCGCACAGATTGTGATACATTAGAGACAAAGTCTCTTCTGGGGATATAAGGCGGGTTACTAGTAATGAGATGGTAATGGCGTGATCCCGTGGGCCATTGGAACAAATCCGTCTTGTACAATTGATCTAGCGGTAGTTGTAATCGACGAGAATTCAACTCGATGAGGTTAATGGCTTTCTGTGACAACTCTAATGCAGAAACGTCGGTATCCGAGACCAGTTTCTTGAATAAAAATGGGATACATCCGGTCCCACTGCATAAGTCCAGAACTGTCAAAGGAGAATCCGGTGTCCCTACCGATGCAAATCTCTCGGCAAGGTCCATAGCCCACTCTTCAGTTTCCCACCTGGGTATCAAAACACCAGGTTTGCAAACAATGTCTAAAGGCCCGAAGGGCTGAGACCCTAATATGTATTGCAACGGTACATGCCTGTGCCGCAGCTTACAAGCGCGATAGACCATGGCAGGCGACTTCAGCTCAGCATGAAGCCACTGCAATTCTTGCCAAGCTTCGTCGATACCACGGCTTACAGTAAGCAAAAGAGGTAACCAAGGGTGCTGTTTGCGGGCTTGCCGAAGTAATTGGGGCGCTAATCGAGGCATCCTTCCATGAGCGCTACAGATTTGCAACCAGTGCCAGACGTGCTCAAAACACAGAATTGGCAGATCAGGTCCTGGTACTCAATAACCAAGATCAAGAACGTTGCAAATCTATACAAACATTTGGGACTAAGCGTGGCACAATGCATGCTTTTAGAAGGGCAGTGCGTTTCGACACTCATCCGTAGGAGCAAGGAGCAAGAAAAAACGCGATTTCAAACCTCACAGATTGCGACTTCAACCTGATATAAATGCGTTAGCTCTACTTTAAGATAACCACTCCCCATATCCACCAGTATCCCACAAACTGGCAACGAGGTAGGCAGTGGTATCATGTCGGAGGAATTTCCCATGCTGGACGTCCCAGCAGAAAGTGAAGAGGGCTCTACTTTTACTGCTGCTGATAAAGACGAGTTTTGGACGAGTGTTTTAAAATGTATTCTACCCATTTTATCGTTTTTCACAGTAGTGGCAGTGTGGCAAGTTTATACCCTGGCTTGTCTAAGAGACGCGATTGGTTTAGCTGCCAAGAACAGAGGTCTTTAGGAAAGACTTTGGTTGAAAACCATGTTATGCTGCCCAGAAGTAATAAATGGCCAAGATACATACGGGTATAACACAGAATTTAGTAATTATCGTTCTGACCTAAAGACAGGCATCAAACTATTACTTAGAATCAAGGGCAATTGACTTCCCAATTACTCTGCTTTTATAAATCAGATTGTTATTTATATATCCAAGTGTTACTTCATATTGATCGGCGTCTAAATAGCCAATGCTCTCGACAACTAGATCTCTATGACACGTAGCAATTCCCTGCTGATGGCGCATTACTACCAGGGTAGGGAACCACAATCATATCATCATAAGCATCGTACTGGTAAGCGCTAACCCAGCCGGAGGACAAGCCCTTGTTGTGGTTATTATCCCAGACAATATATCCAAGCGCATGCCAGTTCATATCGACCTCGCAACTGACCTCGTGGTCCATTTGTCCGAAGTCGTACTGTGGAGTGAGGCTCGTATCCTGTTCTTCGTGGTAATACTCAGACTCTAGCCCTCCTTGCGAGAAGTTTTCCAAATTGAAATCTTCGTCTCTTTTCATCCAGTCGTTGCTTTGGCCACCGTTCATTCTTATTCTAGTGTGAGTCTGGTTAGTAGCAACCACCGTTAAAGTATAAATCCCGCCATCGTTACCTTGTACAAAATGCACAGGCATTCCGTTGACATTATTTTGGACCACTGAGCCATTTAAATAGGTGGCAGTAGCTATTGGATGTCCTGTAGCGTTAGACATCAGTGAGCTCATATGCGCAGCATCCATCTCTTCATAACTTCTGGCATTCAATAAAATCCCTCCTATAGTAATTGCCACAGAAAGAGCTTGTCCGATCTTGACAGCAGCGTTGAAAACATTCACTGCGGTGGTAGATATGGCAATTACCGTGCTGATAGACCCCCAAACACACTGGGTTTGTCCCCAAGCTCCTCCACTAGACCAATCTCTACAAGAACTCACTGTGCTACCAAAGTTCACGCCTGCATCTGCAACTTGGAAAGTTGACAGAAACCACCATAGGTAATCACGTTCAAACACCCTTGCTTCATTCGATGCATTAGCCAACGAACTGTTGTCAAGGTTAATGGACATCGTATTTGGCACCTCAGGAATGGAGAATTGAGTCAAAGAGTAACCAAGCTGCGACAATGTGTCGTTCAAAAGCAAATGCTGCTCTGCCAAATCATCTCTCTTGGAGAAGACATTATCATTGATTGCACTACCACCATTACCACTAAACTTAGGCAAGCTCTGAGAAAAGACGAAAATCGCCAGTAAGGAAGAGACCAAGGAAGCAATTTTTTTAGACTTCATCTTAGCAATTAGCAGAAAGCTGTACTCTTTTTGAATGTCAGAGGCTACTGGAGCTGTCAGGTTGTCTCATAACTCATGGAAGAGCTGGTTTTATACCTCGTCAATGAAAATTTTGCTTTCAGACTTTGTATAGAACGGCAACAAGAGTTCAAGTTGTAACATCAACTGATTGAACCGGTGGCCCGAAACGGTATAACAGCTTTTTGTTATCATTTGCGACTAGTGGACGCTAACACATTTGCGACTAGTGGACGCTAACACTATTTCCAAGCGGACACCTCTCGAAGCGTTTAAACATGGCAATACCGTGAATCCGGGCAGAGTAAAATGTGGCTTTAAACATGAAGCTTGCTTCGGTAACAGCAATAAGACCTCTCAACGCAATGCAACTTGGCAAAGGCTACCTTTTGACATGCATTTAATAGGTACGATAAGCATCACCGGAGTTGTTTTTCTCCGCGAGACACAGTCTAAATCAGCAGCAAGAGCCAAAGTGTGGTAGCTGCGTAGCGGAGTGCAGAAATATATAGTGCACCAACTTTCCACTAGCTTTCGCACCATCTGACCAGTGAAAATAAAAAACGGCCACACTGGAAGCAAATGTTTATCACCACGAAACAACGTGCTTTACTTGCCGCTGGTGCCATTGCGGTTTTGATAGTGGCTATGGTTATACTTCAACTGGCAATCACCTATTCATCACAAACGCTTCTTCGGCTGCTGAAAGAACAAAGTAAAGAAGTCTAGCAATAATGAGTTCAGAGCAGTCCGGATTGACGAGTGAGAACATACAAGAAAGGGAGAGAGTGGAATGGCTGATAAAAACTGCCGTGACCATATTTGAGATCTTTTTTCTTGCAATTAGTTTCATTGTAGTCGGTCAGGTGTACTCTTTGGCATACCTCCGAGCTGCCATGGCTCAAGTTTCCAAGCTTTGAAAGATTGGTACAATTGTACGGGATGGTAGATGTAGTCACACACACACACATATGTATGTTATATTCTCTGAAATTTATAGGTATTTTGTTGTTCAAGAAGTACACTAGTGTCTGTTGTATTGTTCCAATATAATTACAAAACATAAACATAATATTTTCAGTTGATTTAGCAAGAAGAGCGAATATACGGATCGGTGCTATCCCGACAAAACTGAATGATCTGGAATTGTCGATCTAAAAGGCTGGAAGAACCCTCAATTAGTTACGATAAGGAACCCAAGAACTAACATGTAGCGAACGGTTTGTTACGGTATTCACGGGTACTATGTGTCGCTGCTTTGCCCAAGCCCAATAGTGTATAGCCTTATCTCATTATATATTGCCATACAATTCGCGCGCTTGTATGCTGCTCACACTGGGTGTTGGACGTGGACGTGGACGTGGATGCGGAGAAGGATTGTGATGGTTCCGGCCGAGTCTGCCACTTCGGCCGAGTTTTATCAACTTCGAAGTCAAGCCGCGAGTTACCGAGCCCGCCATCTCTCAAATCCCAAAAAGTAGAAGCACAACTACGCACGTAAAATACCCCAACCCACTATCGTAAAAGCCCCTCCCAGTAATATAACTTTCCACGTATTTTTCTTTTTCATTCCGCGACGTTCTTTTCCTGAAAAATTTTCCAAATCAGTCTTTGATGTTCCATTATATAAAACCCGAGTAAGCGATGGCCCAAGACGTTGTTACCACTAGTTGTTTCGAAAAGAGCAAAATCGAGTCCTTGAGCACGTTAGTAACCAACACAAGAACCACGGTATTGTGAAATTGTGTGAATTTCCCATTAGATTTCAGAGTTTTTTGACACGATTTTGACACTTCCAAGTTGAATAGCCGCAAGCGTAGTAAAATGGTTAAAGATACGAAGTTGTACGACCTTTTGGGCGTCTCACCTTCTGCCTCGGAGGCAGAGATCAAGAAGGCTTACAGAAAGCAGGCCTTGAAGTACCATCCTGATAAGAACCCATCTGAAGAAGCCGCAGAGAAATTTAAAGAAGCGTCTGGTGCCTACGAAGTCTTATCTGACGCTGACAAACGTGAAGCGTACGATCAGTTCGGGATGGACGGGTTGAACAGCCAAGGCATGCCAGGTGGCGGGTTTGGTTTCGGTGACGATATCTTCTCTCAATTTTTTGGTGGTGCCGGTATGGGTGGTAGACCAAGAGGTCCACAGAGAGGTAAAGACATTAGACACGAGATCAGCGTCACGTTAGAAGAATTATACAAAGGTAAGACTTCTAAATTGGCTTTGAACAAACAAATCTTGTGTAAGACGTGTGAAGGGCTTGGTGGTAAGAAAGGTTCCGTGAAGAAATGTCATAGTTGTAACGGTCAAGGTGTTAAATTTGTCACTAGACAAATGGGACCCATGATCCAAAGATTCCAAACCGAGTGTGATGTTTGTCATGGTACTGGTGACATTGTCGACCCTAAGGACCGTTGTAAGAGCTGTCAAGGTAAGAAAATCGCCAGTGAGAGAAAGATCCTTACCGTTCATGTTGACCCAGGTATGAGAGATGGACAAAAAGTCGTTTTCAAAGGTGAAGCTGACCAGGCTCCAGACGTCATCCCAGGTGACGTTGTGTTTTTCATTTCTGAAAAGCCTCATAAACATTTCCAAAGAGCTGGTGACGACTTGGTGTACGAGGCTACCGTTGATCTGCTAACTGCTGTCGCCGGTGGTGAATTTGCCATTGAACATGTCTCTGGAGACTGGTTGAAAGTGGAAATTGTGCCAGGTGAAGTCATTGCCCCAGGCATGCGTAAAGTCATCGAAGGCAAAGGTATGCCTATCTCCAAATTTGGCGGTTACGGTAACTTGATCATTAAGTTCAACATAACTTTCCCAGAAAACCATTTCACAGACGAGGCTCAATTAAAGAAATTGGAAGAGATCCTACCTCCAAGAGCTCCCTTACCAACAATCCCCAAATCCGCTCATGTTGAAGACTGTGTCCTATCTGAGTTCGACCCATCCAAATATGAAGGTGCTAACGGTAGAGGCCAAAGCTACGCTTCGGACGACGAGGACCACCAACAAGGTGAAGGTGTCCAATGTGCTTCTCAATGATTCACTACGACACTGTCTTCTTATCTTTTTTTAATGCATTAAATGTGTTCGTCACATATCAATCAATCACCGCTATCCTACAGATATAATTCCATAAAAGAACTAGAAATCACTGATACGATTCTAATCACTCCACACAATTGTACTTTAACTGATATGTAGAATCATTCTCATAAATATATATAAACATATACTCTCAAAGTTTTCAATCACCTCAAGGGTTGTCAGATGGGAAATGCGGTATTGTTGCTATGCGTTGTTATTAGATATATGATGCTGATTATATGCAAAAATTATGAGATTATGCCAGCGGTTCGTGTCTCAACAACCGCTGGTTCCTCCATCTAGGTCCATAAATCATTGGGATGAAGGTTAAGAAATTGGCTACAAATAATAGCCCCGTCAAGAAACTGAATGTACCACCTACAGTCATCGAATGTTGCATCTTAGCAAAGCAACCCATGAAGATGGCACTAAGTGAGCATCTGACGAAATTGAAGCAACTGCTTGCAGTCGAGGATTTACCAGGATAAAGGTCCACAAGTAATGTAGTCATCGCGGATAAAGTGCTCATAGTGCAAAAGGAGCTCACACAAGAGGTGATTAAAACGGATGGAATCTTCCAACCTTTATCGACACTCCAACCGAATAATAAGAATGTAACTACTGCGATGAAATTTTGTGGGATCACACAAGTTAACCTTACTTTAAAAGTGTTAATCGTAGAGTCACTTGGAATCTTCCCAATCTCTTTATCATGATTGAATTTGCTCACATATCTCTGGTAATAGGCATCCATGATTTTTCCGGTTACCAAAGATCCCAGGAGACCTCCAATACCGGCTGGAAGGTAACAGACACCGATAATGTTTAAATGGTAATTGTAAGGTGATTCTGACAGTTCTTGAGCAATGGATGACAGCATCAGTGTCCACATAGTGAATTGCAACCCCCCAGGGAATAACGATAAGAAGATCTCTGGTAGTATTGTGATCTTAAATGCAGAGAACGGATCGAAGTCGGGTTTATTTAAGTCAATACTTTCCAATGCAGGGTTATCTAGTTGGAATCCCTTTCTCACCTGTGGTAACAACAGAATTGGCGCCTTGTTGACTAGTCTCTTGGGTGCCACAGAAAGATTTCCCACGATTGTCCTCTTCGTCTCAGGTAGCAAAAAAAACGCAATGGCAAAACAGGAGCCACATCCAATGGTCAAGAACCAGAAGATTGCTCTCCAGTCCCATCTCGCAGCTATCACTGCACCTAACAATGGTCCGATTCCTTGTCCGATCAATACCAGCCCAGATGTCGCTCCGACAAACGTGCCTCTCTCATGCTTCAAAGTATAATCCCCAACAACACCTGAACTAATAGCAATCGTAGGTGCAATACCGATACTTTGTACACATCTTAGAAACACAACAACTCCGTAAGAAGGAGCTTTTGCCAGTCCAATCGATGCTACAACAAATATTAACATACCGACTAAGATAATGGGCCGTCTACCGTATACATCGGCTAACCCTCCGGAGACCGTGGGGGCAATACCTTGAAAGAGCAAATAGACGACCACAGTGACATTCGCCTGGTTAGCATCCAAGTGGAACTGTTTCTCTAGTTGCTTTAATGCCGGATAGTAAATCGGCGACCCCAACGAGGACCAAAACCCACACATCGTTAAGAGCATAACCATGTACCATTTCTGGCGGTACGTGAGCATGCTATATGGGAAGTCAGGTTCAGACTCGGAAGTAACAGACTCGTCATCATCATACACTTCCTTCGTAGTGGTCCGAGACACAGTCCCATGCAAATTGGTAATCCCATCAGAACCCGATTGGCCGCCTGCTAGTTTCACTTTGACATCTTCCAGTTTCAAACTGGCAAGATCTTCGGAGTTCAAACTACTGCCCAGTGATTCTGGCATATCTAGCTTCTATGCGACAATTGTCAATTCTATAATCTTTTGTTCTCATAGGAGGTGAACAGTGGCCTTCTATTACTTCCTCGTGCTCAGGAGCTAGCAAACCAACATACACTTATATATATACGCGATACATGTTCATCCTAGGACAAGCAATACGACGCGTAGTCCTCTGAGCCAGTAACTCATCGCTAGTAGCGGCGCCGGAGCTATTTGTTCCGGCTTACACAAAGTTTCGAGCCCGGAACAGGACTGCCAATCTGCCATTGCTGCAAGGGTTTCTGTGTTTGGATCTTGATAGATCGGAATAAACACGCCGAGATGTTCCGGCTGGCGCTTCTTCCAGAACGGAGAGGGCCCTTTCGGACCTCAGGGCAAGAAAGAAGCCCTATATTTTTAACTCTCTCTGCAATGTTGTCTAGGAAACATTGCACGGGACTTCCACCGGAGCAGGTCGGACATTCTGCCCGGGCTCTCGAGGCATACCAGCATATACAGATATAGTAATTACAGAATTACATCAAAATATCCTATACAATTTATCCGCAGAGATGCACCGAAGTTGCCGCTAAGTTCGAAGCTGTGGAGACATGATGTGTAATACCGCACCTCATACGGGTATGGCCACAATCACGCAAGCGCCCAAGGACATCACGGCTCATTCTACTGCATGTCCTTATAAGTATACCATCGTGGATTGAAACTGTCTCTTACGCTGGTGAAGATTAAACTATCTGAGCGCAACGTTTGCATGCGAGTGCCCCACTAAAATGACACAAGCTTTTCAATCGTGCTTGGCAGCTCTTCTCTTCACAGCAGCAAACACAGCACCAAAGTTTGCCAATCTGTAAGTAATCTTCTCCATTAGCCACATTGGTACCCAAGCAGCTAAAATTTTGCTCATTCTAGCTCCGCCACCAATATAGTAATTGATAGGGTCCTTGCGGTCTTCAATAAGCTTGACGATCTTCCCAGCATACTTGTCAGAGTCCATCACTGGGAAAGACTTGAACATGTCTGTCAAATCATAGGCTTTTTCACCTTCTGGGAATTTGTACAGAGAACCCTCCGGTACCTTCGGGCCCCCGATGAGGTCAAGCATTTCAGTTTTCACTGCACCAGTATAGACTAACACTACAGTGGCACCAAATGGTTTCAATTCGAAATGCAGAGTATTGGCATATGAAGCGATTGCAGCCTTGGAGGCGGTATAAACTGCCATGAATGGGACTGTATTGAGAGCGCCGATAGAACCTGTGAAGTAGATAGCCTTGATTTCAGACTTCAGCACCAATGGGATCAATTGGGTACACACGTTCATCTGAGCCACCACGTTCACACCGAACACATAGTTGATGTGTTCTGGAGTGACCTCTGAGGTGACAGATTGGTCGGCGACACCGGCGTTGTTGTAAAGGACGTCGATCTTGCCCTCTTTCTCCTGGATGAACTCCTTGAACTTGACAATCTGGTCCATCTGCGTGACATCCAGCTTGTAGGCGATGATGTTTGGGTTGTTCAATGCGTTCACTTGCTCGGTTCTTCTAGAACAGGCGTAAACCTTGTAACCATTCTTGGCCAATTCCTTGGCTAGCGAGAACCCGATCCCGGAAGAGGCACCAGTGATAACAGCGACTTTAGACATGATAGCAACACAATTCTTCTGGTCAATTGAGACATTTTCAAACAAGGCGGCAATGTGATTTGGCCTTGGGTTTCCAGGATGTGTGCATTATATAGGTCTCCCTTCGGTGTAATACCTTCCAACTTCCGTGGAACTTACAATTATGCAAGCTCCTTGCGAAACAGACAGAGCTACAAACAAGGACACTGCGGTGATCTTACACATCGACCTGATTTGTTGCAAAGAAACGTATGTGCCTCATACACTTAGTGGTTGTGGGGACCTTGAGCTGCACTACAGAGAAGCCGGGAATTCTGAAAGCACAGCGTGACTGGGTATAGCTACTGAATATACCCCGAATAAGGCCACTTAACGGGCGAGTGCAGAGTGAGTTTGCGACAAGATAGTTCCTGAGAGAGAAGGGTTATTCAGTTGATCCGTTGAAACAAGCACTAGGAAAGGGCTCGGAAAGAGTCAGTCTTGGACCAAACAACTTTGTGTCACATTTAAATCTTGCTTTACAGACCAGTAGCCCTCCAATGCATACCACCCACTGCGTCTTGCAATGCTTTTCGGCATGGTGTTCGTCTACACGCTAATGAGTGGCTACAACGCACTATTTCTTGCGATGAGCATCAAACTGAAAAATTTACATTACAGTGCTATTCCATACTTTCTATCAGTTTACGCTATAAAATAGCAAGTTTCTAAGACCATATACGCAGTATCACGCAGAATGGCAGTATCTAAGACCTCACAGATCCAGGCCACCGCGGCTGTGAACAACTTGCTGTCGCAGGTGCTTCCTGCTAGTGGTAAAATCCATGTCAAACCTGGTAACAAGAAACCTGCTACAAAGGCGAAAGCACAGCTTATAGACCGAAATTTGAAACAACGAGTGGCGTTACAGCAGAAGGATGTCCATAAAGTGAAGAAACGGCTTAAGAAGAAGGCGAAACATGCCAGCGCGGTCCATAGACAAGAATTGAATGCTTTGACGCAAAAGGCCAAATTGGCTATCTTAGAAAAACACAGGACACTTGGGACGTTAAGTGAAAGAGAGCAGCTATATTTAGATATGTTGCTTAGCCAGAAAGTGAGAGACGCCAAGTCGTGGTCGTTACAGGATGACAACAGAGAAGAATTACTGGAATTGCAAGAGTATATAGTGAAGGCCACGACGAAGGATAACTCTAAGAGAAGACAAAAGAAGAAGCAATTCAAAGAAAACCTATCAAGTAAGTCGACTCCAATATCTGATCATAGATACCCTGGCTTAACTCCCGGTTTGGCACCTGTCGGGGCTAGCGACGAGGAGGAGTCCAGTGATGAGGAAGTCGAAGATGATTATTAATTCTATGCACATATATACACTTATTATCTAATATAATCTGTCTATTCAAACGGTACTTGGCCTAGTTCAAACCATGCTTGTCTCGTATCGATACACTGTTTCCGAACCACTCTTTTCTTATCAGATAGACCTGGCAATAATCCGTCGATTACCGTCTGTTTAAAATCTTGGCAGTAGTTCAATGGGACAATCATAGTAAGCAACTGTAATAGTTCTACAGACATAAGCCGTACAGCAACGTTATTGTATTGGTTCTCATGCGATAGGCTGATCAAGAGAGGGATCAATCTATCTATATTGTCGCTGATTAGGGCATGGAATTTCTCTGCAGTGCTCTTAAAGGTCTCCAATGCAGAGGCCCTCACTTCCCAACTCTCCATTGTAAGTGTCTCCAATAGTAAAGGCAAAAGATCTTTCATGTATGGCTCCACCACATTGTTGTCAACGTGTCTTAGTATCAATGACAATGCTGTAAGGTAGTTGGTTTTGACTGCTAGCACGTCTGTTTGATTGTAATTCATAATCACTAAGGGACACACATGCGTGAAGAATCGTTGCTTGTATAACAGTTTCAGATTATTATTCCAAGTGACACCTTTAATCTTATTTAAAGAATTGATGTCAAGCACGAGGATTTCAAACAATTTGGCCACTTGGGAACCGATAGTCTCATTCTTTAACAAGTCAATCAATCTATCAACAAAAGCCATACAAGAGGATGAATTCTTCATGAGTAAACCTTTCATCATCCACGCCAAAATTTCAAGATCCACCAAATTGCTTTGAAGCAATGCTTCCATATTGGCTAGTACAACAGTTTCTTCCATCCATTTGTTCCCCATGACAATCAACAACTCCAAATAACCCATCCTAACACATGGTTCCATACTGTTGTATCCAGTCTGTAGCAATGATATAAGCTGTTGAAAATCTCTGGCGCTGTCACCATACGGAATGTCTTTCCCAAGCGCACTCATTAGCTTGAGGTAAGGGATGACGAGTCTCGATGGATTGGTCAGAATCTTATGCTCACTTATGAAAAGATTATGACAGTTGGTTAATTCACTTGTGTGTGTGTCCAATGGGACCTTTACCATCATATAGTATAGAATGTTTCCCAAAGTAGATAGATTAATGTCGTCTCTCATAACCGCGCTATCTGAATGGAGCTCCATAATTTCACGGAATATCGGGTAGATGGCCGTCTTAATTTCAAGCAACGTAGTGCTATCTAAATAGACAATGTTATCATCGAACAAGCAGTAAACGGATGACAATAAAAGGAAACAATATTCCTCTGAACTAATATTAGCACGAACAAGTTCTTCCAACTTGTTGACTAAGAATATAATGCTGGTCTTTATCAGCAAGCTTCTTGAATTTGTAAAATCAAGTATCACCCTTAAAACATCTTCTATACTAATGGTTTCTTTATTATCCATGAGAATGGGATCATCATACTGAACAGGCAAACAATGTAACATTCTTTTCAAAGACACTTCGTATACAACGTCTTCATAATATGGACCAATAACTTTTAGTCCCTCCAAACATGCTTGATAAATATTTTGATTACTATCGGTGAGGATTGTATCAGTAATGTATTGCACAATTAAAGACACCTCCTCTGAAGTCAGATAACCTTTCATCTTGACTAATTTGGTGAACTGAATAATAGCTAAAGTTCTCACTGTAACCTCAGATTTAGAGTTATTAGTTAAGGCCATCCCCAGGATCATCAGGAGCTCATCCTTATAATCGTTTAATTTATTTGATACTCTCAAAGAGTTAGCAACACTCTCCCTATTTGTTTCACCGTACACTAGGATGTAAGCATCAAGAAAGAAAGACAAATTCATCAGCATCAATTTTAGTTTGGGGATATCTTCAGTTGGTTTCAAGAAAATGGGCAAGATTTTCTCAATGACTTCCTCGAAACAATTTTCATTAGCATACGCGATCGAGGCAAGTATCCCACATGTCTGTCTTAGATGTTTCTCATATGTGAAGTTGGAGGTTAGCTCTTCTACCACCTGGTTGAAAAATTTATTAAACGCCTGTTGATCATATTTGTACAACTCTGCAGCAAGAATTCGGATAACCTCCAGGCTTAATTCATAGTTGTTGATCTTTTCATTCGTTGCATTGAGAAGCATTGCGTTCATTGGGTCCAAAAAATTGGATTCTTCGTCTTCGTTATTATGCATCGCTTCAAACTTCAATGCTTTCCAGATAGCTAACCAGCTTTCTAAGCAGTTTTGGCCGCCAAAATTTAAGATACATGCCTTCAAAGTTAGTAGCGTGTCATGCTTCACTATTGGCGAGGAGGCATTCATCTTGTCTACTAAGTTGCTGAAAGCATCCTGTGCAAATAAAGGTGTAGCGGAGATCGCAGCTCTTAATGCCAATTTCAAGTCAGCGTCTGAGATCTTATATGGGTCATCCTTAGGCGCTTTGAAAGTTATTGGGAAATATGTAAACAGGATATCAAACAATTGTTCACCTTGTTTTGTTGTTAGATTCCGGTCCAAGGCCTCTGTTATCTCTTGATTCAATTTGAATGAGTGCATCAAATTCCTTGGATCCTTCTCTCCCGACGCAATATTGACGTAGGCGTCGATAAACAAAGTATGGAAGCTGGTATCTTCAACCATCTGCGTCTTCCACCTGTGCAACAACGAGGTAAGAATAAGAAATGGGACTAGCCTCACGTTGGCTAAGAATTTGCTTGGGTTGTACTGTTCTCTTAAGAAAACCAGAACTTGCTCAACGTGGTCTGAGCTCACAAACTTCATCTGGATAAGCGAATTGATCCCATCAAGCGTCTCGGGCAACAACAGAGAGTCGGCGTCATCAGTTAATTTGGACTTATAAAACTCGAACAGAACGTTCACCTCATTTTTCGACAAGGTGAGGCGGTCAATACGACCCACTACGTAGGACAAACAACTGAGAGCCTTCTGACGGATCTCCACATCCTCTGAGACCATCGATTCCCTCAACGAGACCACAATTTGTAACAATTTGACCTCATCGCTGGCAACCAGATGCACCAACTTAGCACCGATTTCCTTTGTTTTAGGCTCATTCACGCCGCTGTTAACAACATACGATTCAACTAACCGTTTTAACTCCACATCAGACATTCTCACACAGCAGTTAGACCGGTTTATTTATGACAAGAGCCTGTTTAAGGGCCTCAAGTCGAAACAAGAGGACTACACTACTCATTATGATTCTATGTAGTAACTACGCCAAATTAGTAATCGCCGCTGTCCGTTCGAACCCCACGAGGCACCACTCTTTCCGGAATATCCGTTTTCGGTCAAGACCTAGGGCTAAATGCGGGGTTTTCCCAAATCCTGAGCCCTGACAGCTGTTTGTCAATTTGCCTTAAACCCCGCAGTAAGACCTAGCATTGCGACGCTTAATATTTCCTAAAAGAGTGTACCACTAGGTATGAGCCCTACCATCTCCGGAGCACCGGGTAACACGCGATTTTTCAAAATATTGAAAAGGTAAACAAAACGTATTTATGAGCTTGATGCCCATGTAAGCCATAGGTCGGTATGCTTTAGCTAAGCTGCTTAAAATCGTATACTTGGTGTGAATAAGGTGCTATTGCTGTATTCTGTGAAGGTATTTTTCTGGCAAACACCAATTTTTTTTGCAAGTTTTAGTTGTTTTACGTGGAGATAAGGCCCGAATTACAAGAGACTCTTATCCTAGATAGAAGGTTTTAATTGCGATTACAACAGACTAATCTGCATTTTTGCGTGGTAATAAGTGGATGTTAGATATCTACAGAGATGGGGTATATCCCCCCGAACTGCATCAAGGGCTTATCAACGCAGTCACGTCGACTCTCGGTGGCCCCACGGAACCTACGATAGTGTCCAAGATGTATTCTAATGATCGTAACGCTGCCACTGAGGTACAGGCCTATGCCAAGATCTCTGGCAGCTCGTGGACGTACTATGTCAAGGAGCTCGAGATTACTATAGGAAGAAACACGGATAGTAACATGAATGTTCTCCCACCTCCGGGAGGTTCTACACATGCCAGCGACCCTACAAAAATAGATATCGACTTAGGTCCCGCAAAAGTGGTGTCCAGGAGACATGCTAAGATCAAGTTCAATATGCAGATGGGTTGTTGGGAGCTACATGTTCCTGGGAGGAATGGTGCCAAGGTGAATTTCCAACGGATTCAATCGGGAGCGAATGCCCCTGCTTTCCCTCTGACTTCCGGCACTATCTTGGATATTGGTGGTACACAAATGATTTTCATATTACCAGACCAAACACCCGTGCTGACCGAGGCCTCCTTGGAGAACGTCGCATCCAAGTTGTATGATTTGATAGGCCCTCAATTGACTAGCAATAACCCGTTGATCAACGATGTTGTGAGACATTCTAGTTTCTATCAGACGATAGATAAGAGCCAGCTTCTGCCCCAGCACCCGATGAGTGCGCCATCGTACTCGACGGCACAAATAAGCCAGCACACACCGTCAAACTCTAATGAGCAGATCCGTATATTCAAGATGTACGGTAGCAATGCGAATTATAACTCCAATGATGTGTTGACAGAATTATCGGGGCCGACTACAATAATAAACTCGAACTTCACGAAAAACCATTCTAGATCGACAACAGCATCGTCATCCTCGAGCAACTCTTCGACATCATCCAGCTTACAAAGGCTAAACTCGTTGACTTTAAGTGGATTCCCACATGCATTGGATTTTGCTTCAGATTTAGCTTTAGACGAAAACAGGACTGTCAAGCCGCCACATTCTTATGCGACGATGATAACTCAGGCGATCCTATCCAGTAAAGATGGTGTCATTTCCCTGGCCGATATCTATAGATTTATCTCGACAAATTACGCTTACTATAGGTTTGCTAGGACTGGTTGGCAAAATTCAATCAGGCACAACCTTTCTTTGAATAAAGCATTTGAGAAAGTACCAAGAAAACCCAATGAACCTGGGAAAGGTATGAAGTGGAGGATTAACGAGGAGTTCCAAAACGAATTCATTGAAAAATGGAACAATGGGAAATTAGCCAAATTGAAAAGGGGTTCGTCTGTCTCCAGGCAGTTGCAATTACACATGTCCCGGTACAATAGTCTACCAGTGCAAAGGAAGGAGGAAGACTCATCAAACTTGGGCTCTTCTTCAGTGGAAGCTACATCAGCTGTCAAAGCTACAGAGGCTGACAATAACAATGCCAACACAAGCTCCGATAGCAGCAACACTATCCACACAGCTACCACAACCAACAGTAAGAATGATATGGATCATGAAATTTTACAACCAAAACATATTTACGATAACAAACCACAGTACAATATAAAGAACGAGCTGTCCACACAAGAAACGTTGATGAGACCTGTATCACAGTCTATGAACGAGTTAGACGGAACCACTGTGGCGGCAATCCACCAACGAGAAAATCACATGCAGTTACCTTCGATATCTATCATTAACAATATGAACAACAACACAGAGCCACCAATGCCGGGCGTTACCAAAAACGATACATTGGGTTCCTCACATCACAGGACAGCGTCTCAGGATGTGGTACCGCCTATGAACACCAACAAGTTAGGCTATACAGGGCCATCGATGCCAATCCCATCTCTAAACACTAGTACCAACATGTCGCCTGCATACGATTCGTTGCTAAGATCACCAACGAAATCCTTCCACATCACTGCAATGGAAGCATACACACCAGAGCGAGGAAGCGCCATGCAGGCACAATCCAAGACACCAAGAAACGATGACATGCTGCTGGGCCCCGGCCGCACAGATCATGGAGGTTACTCCAAGCGGCTAGCGGACGGCGGCCTGTCTAATGGGAACACAAACTTGACTGGTCTCTCGAGCATAAGGTTCACTCCCTCAGTCAGCAAGTCAGGTGCAAGTAGTGGCCAAATAAGAAGTTCGCCTGGTGTATGGAATTTGTTACAATTCAGCTCAGTGAACAACACCCCGGGGGTAACAGCCACTAACGAGTTGACGAACGAGAATGGGCGCGGCCATAAACATAGTGACAGCAATGACGACCCAGCTTCATCTCCGATCAAGAGGCAAGATGTGGGTACAAAGAACACGAACAACAACAACAAAGAATTGATCTTAGACACTGAGGGAGCCAAGATCACAATCGTAAACACCTAAATACATGCTAAAGCTTATAAATACATAGAGGCAACACAACTTCGACAGACGTATACTTGGGCGACTGGCAACCACAGCAGAAAGGACTTGAAGGGTATGTTCGTCATAAGACCCATACATTCTTGATAAAACAGTCTCTCAAATGAATATTATCATTGTTTTTTCCTTTTCTGTTTAATTTTTTAACTTTTCTCGATTTTATAACTCCATTTCATTTGCGCTTTCCTAAAGTAGTATTAGTTTTTGTTTTCCACGCGTTTTTCTGAGCAGCTGACTTTCCTCTCGAGATTTTTGGACCCGCTATGACTCGGTAAGCAGCATACCACGCAAAATCCTCCAGGCTGGAAAAATGTCCTCTCTACTGCCTGGCCTTTCCCTGTCGCCCCCGAGCCCCCAAGCTAGTTCCCTCTGGAGCTTCTGCCTAGTACGCTCCACTCCCCACCAACTCTCTTTGGCTTGCGTGCGCCTGTAGACAATCACCATTGTGCCCCATTGGCAGAGCTTCACTATCACGAACCAACTCAGTCACTGGAACTTCACTGTCTGTAAGCGTATTGCTAAATCATTGATTAAGAGTGAGTGGATTTGAAGATCGTTCTACATCCGATTGTGCTTGTTTTCCCAGCTGGTTTCCAATCGAACACAAGCAAAAGAGACCATGAGTTCATTTGAAAAAGTTGTTGTCATCGATGGTAAGGGCCATTTATTAGGCCGTCTAGCTTCTATCGTTGCTAAGGAATTGTTGAATGGTCAAAAAGTTGTCATCGTCAGAGCTGAAGCCTTGAACATCTCTGGTGAATTCTTCAGAAACAAGTTGAAGTACCATGACTACTTGAGAAAAGCCACTGCTTTCAACAAGAAGCGTGGTCCATTCCATTTCAGAGCTCCTTCCAGAATCTTCTACAAAGCTCTTCGTGGTATGATCTCTCACAAGACTGCCCGTGGTAAAGCTGCTTTGGAAAGATTAAAGGTCTTTGAAGGTGTCCCACCTCCATACGACAAGAAGAAGAGAGTTGTCGTTCCAAACGCTCTTAGAGTCTTGAGATTGAAGCCAGGTAGAAAATACACCACCCTAGGTAAGCTATCTTCCTCCGTCGGCTGGAAATACGAAGACGTTGTCGCTGAATTGGAAGAAAAGAGAAAAGTCAGATCTGCCGAATACTACGCCAAGAAGAGAGCTTTCAACAAGAAAGTGGCTGTTGCCAAGGTCTCCACCAACGAATCCAAGGTCGCTGAGCAATTGGCTGTCTTGGGTTACTAAACATATCAACTCCCAACAAAGAATATTATTTCAATTCCCAGTATGACTATCTATGTGAACAAACAGGTTGATATAGATTGAATATATATAGAGATACTACTATATATTACAAGAATAAAATATACTATAAACAACAAAACTTAGCTTAAAGAGAACGTGAGACGTAATAATTAGACTTGGGCTAGGTATATACAAGTTACATACAATGTCCGACTTAAGAAACTAAGGAGTCTCAAAACACAGAGACACTGGGACGTGAATCAAACGCTAGGCAATGGCGACAAAAGGTTCAACAAGTTTGGCTTGTTGGAGCTTTGAGACCACCCCAAGTACAATACAAAGGGGATCCATCCGTAATGGGCCACTGTGTGAGTCAAATTCAAAATCCTGTTGAATCTCTCCTTAGACTCGTCACTCAAAATGAAACTTGGTAGAAAGGAAGACATGGTCAAAACGTAATCGTACAAGTACAAACAATTCTATTTACTGCGTTGTTAGTGTAAGATCAAACTCTTGTGTTGTAATAGTAAGAGTGGGTTTAGTTTACAGTGTAAAATAAATTATTATCTTAACGCTAAGAACCCACGTCCGGGATGACCAATATTGGGTCCCAATTCCATAGTTTCAAATGGGATTCGAAGATACATACGGAATGAAGAGTATAGACATATATATAAAGACGCCTCCATAATCCGGTGAGCAGTAGAATGTTATTTTGAATTGATTCTAACCAAAGCAGAAAACTACAACAATAATTCCAATGGGTTTTCGATCACGTTCTTTAATTCTCTCATGAAGTCACCACCTCTGGCACCGTCGATGGTTCTGTGGTCGAACGTGCCTGTGATGGTCATTTGGTCGTCGAACGAATACCCGTTTTCTTGACGAACGTCTGGGATAGCGACTTTCTTGACGGTCCCGACAGCTAGGATCGTGGACTGTGGAGGGTTTATAATCGATGTGAACATAGACACAGCTTTGTTCATCCCCAAGTTGGAGATGCAGATGGTACCGCCTTGGAACTCTTCTGGCTTCAATTTGTTGATCTTAGCACGTTTAGCCAACTCTTTCACTTCTTGCGAGATAGTGGCCAACCCCTTAGAGTCGGCGTTCTTGACAATTGGTGTCAATAGCCCCGTTGGCGTGGCCACAGCGACAGAGACATCGACGTTGTTGTACTTTCTAATCACGTTTTCGTTAGCCAACCAGTGAGAATTGGCTTCAGGGACTCTCTTAGCGGCAACGGTGATGGCCTTAATCAAGATGTCATTGATAGAGACCTTGACTTTACTATCCGTTTGCGACTCGTTCAAGGATTTTCTCAAGCGGATCAATTTTGACACGGAGATATCAGAAGAGACGATGTAGTTAGGGATCGAGGTCTTGGACTCTAGTAAACGGTCTCCAATGATCTTACGCATGTTGGTGATTTCAATGTCTTCAAAGCTGGCCACTGCAGAGCCAGCGGCACCTGCAGCGCCGGAGGACTGCTTACCAGAACTCAACACTTTCTCAACATCCTCTTTCACAATTCTTCCCGAGGGTCCCGTACCTTTCACGGTTTTCAAAGAAACACCGTGTTCCAAAGCCAAGGTCTTGGCTAATGGGGAAGCAAAGATCCTGCCACCCGTGGGGACTTTGGCAGAATCGCGCTTATTACCCTTATCTGAACCGGAGGACTTCGAGTCCGAGGCAGTCTCCTTGGGAGTCTCCTTAGCAGGAGCATCCTTCTTAGCACTCTCAGCTGGCTTTGAATCCTCCACTTTGAAATCTTTGAAAGCAGCCACGCTAGCCTCGTCCTCAACATACACGGCAAGAGTCTTACCGACAGGGATGTCCTTAGTACCAGCAGGGACAAGAATCTTAGCTAGAAACCCATCATCTTGAAACTCAAAGTCCATCTGAGCCTTGTCCGTTTCAATCTCGGCCAATACGTCTCCCGTAGCCAAGGCATCACCCTCTTTCTTAGACCAAGAGGCCAAATTCCCTTGAGTCATCGTGGGCGACAAAGCAGGCATATCAATTAACGTGTGTGGTGGGTACGAAGAGTAAAACCTGAACCTTAAGGAATCCATGTTTCTGTGAGCAATGGCTCTGAAAGAGCCCCACGACCGGGTGCTCGTCCTTAAAAACGCAACAGACATACTAACTACAAACTATACCAACGGTACCAACAGTCTCCCAGCGACAAATAGCGTATTTAATCTGGGGGAGCCACTATACACTTGGTCAAATGTCTCCTGGCAAAACACTCAGTTGCTAAAACCGTTTTTGTTTGGCAGGGGAAAACAAAGCCCTAACAAGAAGCCCTAAACACGTGGAGCCACGTGACACAACACGTGACATAAACCACGTGATACACCTGCCCTAACTGCAAGCCCTAAATATGTCCAAATCGGGAAACTGTTTCCTGATTCAGTACCTGTGACATGGACACCAGTCCATGGCCTTGCCATGGACAACCTTACAGTGACAAGCGATATTGCCTCTTATGCAAATGTTCATTGATATATATATATATATATACATTGTAAGAGTGGTCTCCTGTTATATGCCTGGCATTAGATATTCCAAGGCCGGTACCCCCCCCTCCCGTGACTCCCACAGTCATTGGAACCATGAATCCAGAGTCAGCGGGTCTCGTTGTTGTATTTCAAACGTGTGTTTCTTGTTCTTAATAAACTGTTCCTCCCATACCACGGGGATATCACCAGTATCCAGTAATGTTTGGCATGTTTGCCACGAAAACCGCACAGTGTTTTCTGGCCAACCGAATAACGGTGTCTGCATGTCCCGTAACCATTGTTTAGTCCTAGGGTCACCAGGGTAGCCAGACCCGATATCTTTATACCCTAGGGATTCCACTAGTAAGTCCCTTGTCACTTTAGCGATAACACTAGCAACACTCACCAGCGTATATAACGAGTCGGCTTTCTTTTCGACAGTGAATTGCACTCCGGGGAACCGCTGCGACAGTTTCTTTTGATAGCTGACCGGTGGGCCCACGGTGTCCACGTAGACGTGGTTTAACCTGACTCCCAAGTCTAGGACACCTTGAATCAGGTGCATGGTAACGTCATGTGCTTGCTCGCTTAAATTTATTCTCGAGGATGGAGGGTATTTGAGCATATCGGTAGAGATATCACAAGGTGTAATCGCTATCGTCGCGTAGGCAAGCTGGTCTAACGCGTCTGTTCGACATATCTGGCCATACAACTCTCTTCTCACTTTGTCGGTCAGTTTCTTGGAGTCATCGAATTCGAAATTGGGTTTGATATGCTCGTCCTGGTAACTCTTCGTACAGTAGGCAACAGCATATACCATTGGACCAACAACAGGCCCTCTCCCCGCTTCGTCAATCCCCATAATGATCTCAGCATCTGGATTGCGCAATGCCTCGGGAACTGCGTTGTAACAGCGCTGTGTATGCAATTGGCCCAACGAGGTCTTGACAGTAGGACATTCCATTAGCAATTCGTCCATTGTGCAATATGTATGGAGTATCTGTCGGATGCGCGCGCGTGTGTTTATGTACAGGAATAGCATTGTCGATGCTGTTTGTAGCGTATAATTGATACGTTAAATTTATAGCTGATCGCGTATACTGATGCCATAGAAACATAGATTATTGCCGATTAACATCGTCAATTGAGCCCAATGGCAGGATCTCTTCGATACGCGACTTGTCCATGAGCAACATACACAATCTGTCAATTCCCAGGCCGAACCCTCCAGTGGGGACCATGGCAGATTTCATTAAATCGACAAATCTTTGGTCAATGGTCATTGCCTCTTGATCGCCTTGTAGATGCGCTTTCTGTTGCGATTGAAATTTCTTCAATTGCTCTTCAGGGTCATTCTCTTCCTCGTACGCGTTAATGTACTCCTTCCCACCGATAAACACTTCAAACCGTTTGGTTATCGACCGGTTTTGTGGATGAGTCTTCGCCAATGGTGAAAGCTCGATCGGATGATGATATATGATTGTGGGCAACATCGTGTGGCAATAACGGGACTCTATATAGTAGCCACATAGCCGGTTCAGTAGCTCTTGCACGGACCGTGGCTTGATAGTGTCAAGTTTCATTGATACTATATCTTGTTGGTTTAAACGCTTCATCACTGAGTCAACACTTTCAAATGCTAACTCGCCAACTTCGCAACCTAACTCACGGGCCAGTGTGGGTAAGAACTCTACTCTTTGGAATTTCCAGTCGTTCTCCTGTAACACAGCCATCATCTCCTTAGCATGGGCAGGTAAAAAAGGTTCCAATTCTAGTAACAAGCCTTTGAACAACGATTCTGACATGTGGATAAGATCATCCATAGATGCATACGGTTCGTAGGACTCCAGGATTGTAAAT
The DNA here is from genome assembly GCA_003708845.3 of Sungouiozyma intestinalis. NCBI lineage: Eukaryota > Fungi > Ascomycota > Saccharomycetes > Saccharomycetales > Saccharomycetaceae > Sungouiozyma > Sungouiozyma intestinalis. The sequence continues at coordinate 78,886 of PPOJ03000003.1, read as the reverse complement.
TCAGGGTTATGCGTAGAGTCGACTCCCTCGTTCCTAAACACTTTCCCAATCTCAAACAATTTGGGCATCCCAGCGATAATCAATCTTTTCAACGCCAATTCTGGGGCTACCCGTAGCTCCAACTTAGTGTCATTACTCTTCAGTCTTGTCACAAAGGGAGAAGCGTTGGCACCGTTACTCTTTGCACTCAGGATCGGTGTCTCCACTTCTAGAAACCCATTGGATTGGAAAAACTTCCTCACACAGGACAGAATCCTTGATCTCATCACCAGCGTATCAATCCCATTCAATTGATACGACAGAACTCTGTTTGCATTGATCTTCGGTGTCTCTACAAGTTTAGAAGGTAAAGGTAAAATCACCGGTGCTAGGATCCGGGGTACCTCAGCACTTATCAACGAAAAAGTCCGCTGCTCGTTAGCAGAGTAACCAGGTATCCCCACTAGCTGGACATAATCGTTGCGTTTCAATAATTTGATTGCAGTGCTAAACTCTTGTGAACTCAGTTTGGGGGTCATACGATTATAATTGACGATTGCTTGTAACCGTTGCGACGAGGTGGACCCATCATTTTGAACCAAATCAATGAAGCAAAACTTCTTGCCAGCAAACCGTATGTTGGAGATCCTGCCTCTAATTGCCACGGGTTGAACTTCTTCGGACAAATCCTTCCCTTGGAATTTTTGTAAGAAGTGTTCAATTGTCACCACTGGGAGCCCCCTCGCTGCCAAGTCCCGTTGTAAATCAGACATGGACGGATAGAACTTGTGCCTATCAGCGACAATGGCCTCAAACCGTTGGTTATACCCTAGTTTCTGCGTATTCACTACGTAATTATGGTTCCATCTAACTTGCCTAGTGCGCGCCGAACACGCCAGGTATCTCTGCAATTGGCGCCACATTCCCACAAACCTTCTCTTTGGAATTCAACCACACTGTCTTCGCGTGTCGTATCGAGCTGTGGTGTATACGTTTGCGATGAGCGGTTTTCTAACAATCAATAGCCAAGTTCTTTCAGTATTAACCATTAAAAATATACATATAAATGTATAGACAAGTTTATATAAGAGTAAAGAGAGTATGAAAGGCGATAATAAAACCAATGAGTTACCAGACTGTTTTGCAAAAAGAAGGATCGGGTATAACTATGCGGAAAAATGAATTATGCAATGAGATGGAGGGTCTGTGGGGCGATGCTTTTAAGGAACAAGTTTTCACAAGTAATCCTTTCTGCTGGCAGTCCGTACAAACCGTCTCAATTGCCATTCGACATCAGCGTTACTGTTTTCCAATGTCCCTAGCCTTAGTTCGTACAACTTCATTTCGAACCGTGGGCCGACCTCGGCAAGCTCCACACCGTCCTTCGTTCTCACGTAGACGTGCTGTCTCACACTGATGTAGTCTGATTTGTTCGCAAACGTGATCACACGTTCACTATCCTTCTTGACACCGGGCGAGAACAGGTGCTTCAACACAGAGACTACTCGCAGCCCCAACGGGGTTGTGAACCCGTCAAAAATCAAATGTGGGTTCACTTCACTCACGGTGCCTCGGTTCATGATATCGTGTCTCAACACCACGTTGTGCAGACTGAAATGCGCAGTAGGGCCATGAGGTAAATGCGATACCGTCAAACTCGTAGGCACACCACGATGTTCGTGAAGCACCACCAAGTCCGACGTACCGCTCTTCTGACACGCACTGACCATGTGCGACACCACTAAATTACCACGGTTCAACCTCGTTGCCTGAGGAAACATCAACTTGATCTCCTTAGCAAATTGCGACAACCTCGAACTTGGGTCTCTAGAAGTAGTGACAATAATTCTGGGATCAACAATCCCAGAAGTACGTGAATATTCGTCATCAATAAGCTCCGCATCGTCACCGAGCGACTCATCGTAACGATAATCTTTTTGAAAAGCCTCATCCTCAGCAATTTCCCTTGGTAAAGGCTTACCTTGCTCCAACGCTTGCTTCACTAACTGCCTCTTCTCCGCCAACTGAGCATCCTGCAACTGCTGTGCCTTACGGTATAGATATTCCCTTCTCTCTCTGGCTTGTCTCCTCAACATTTTCGATATCACACGCCTTCTAACACGCTTCCAAAGTTCAATAGATGGCCTCTTCTAACCACTGGAATCAATCGATGACTTGAGGGCATCGAGAAAAATTTTCAGCCGTGGCGCGTGACGGAACACGTGATAGACACGTGATTGTGCACGTGATAGAACACGTGCGCATCACGTGTACCAACAGTGCCACGGCCATGAGGTCCGTCCACGAGCTGCGAGGTTTGCGCAGTAGTGCCATCGTTGGAGGCAATTGCATTGAGGCTAGCAAAGGTCGTTTCACTTGGCGTGCTTGCTTCAATTGGCAGGTCCACAGCCCGGCGTGCTACAACCATTTCGCTAGGGTCTGCGCCTCGCTCGCCTCATCTCCTCCTCGCTGATCTCCATTCTTGTCTTGAGCGATGCAATCTTATTCTTGTACGGTATATCCATTGACTCTCGTCGCCTCTGTACATTAGGAACAAACATGTGTGTCGCTAGTGCTGCGGGCAACAAGGGCAGCGCCGTGGCCGGAGTATTTGATTGAGACACCGATGACAACGACCCGACAGCAGTCACTGGTGTCACTTCCGTCGGAGTTACCACGCAGGGGGTCACAGCACTTGGGGTCGTAGACATCTGGCCCACAGACCCGGTATTGGTCGCGCTTACACTTGTCGCGGCCGCTGCCGTTGTCGGTTCATCCTTGAACAAGCCGCTTAGTAGACTTTTCTTGCTCGTATCGATGTGAGGGCTCGGTCGAGAAGTCTTGGAAAAGAGCAACTGATCCCACTGTCGTTCGTACGCTTGGTCATCGTCGCTGTCCTCATCGTACGACGACGTAGAGATATCGCTCGAACTCGACGAGCTCGCGTCATCCTCGCTACTGAAGAAGATACGAGACCCAGTGAAGAGGCTAGACTCTCGTGCGTTCTCTACCCCACGAGTAGACCCCGTCTTTGAAGGTACTAAGCGGTCTGGACTATCGGCACGGGGCTGCGATGGAGCCGAGCTCACTGGCCGCGAGGGCGGATTACTCCGTAATGGAGCAGTACTCGGCAGCGTCGCAGCATTCGGCAGCGTCGTCGTATGTTGGCTCACGGGCCTCGATGGGATCTGCGCAATGCCGCTCGCATGGCTCGTTGTACCACTCCCAGCACGGCTTTCCAACACTCCAAACAGATTCCTCACCCCGTCCCGTCTCTTCACCCCATTAATCCCATCCCTCAAGATCGCCTTGTTCACGATCCGCCAACTCAGGTTATGCAACCGCTCACCTTGCTCTGTGAACTTGGCACAATGGATCAGACATGTGTACAGATGCACAGAATCAAACAACTCCAGTTTCTCAGCCGTGAACAACGTCGGCGACACTTTCAAAAACTTCCCTTGCCCAAGCACGGGCAGATTGTCTCCACCAATGATATCCAGCATCCCGATGGGCTGTACTCGATCGCTTCTCTAGTGCAATGCTTCAGTCCTTGGTAATGGGATTAACAGTAATTTCTTCATAAAATTATCGCTATGTAAGCTCAGCAGGGCTCTGCAACAGTGTCAACCGCACCGAGGTCCGTTGTGCGACGACTTGTGCGACGTACGCACGCCATATGCTGTGCAGGGACTCTGTAGAGTGTGTAGAGATCTTGTGCAACTTGCTCCTGTGGCTGCGCAGGCTCGGAACGGTCAACGAGCGATGAGGCGTGAGCCTTGGCGTAGTCTCTGACCGTTGCCACGACCGTTGTGACGATCGTGGCAACGTTCGTTGCGACGACCGGAGGGAGTCAATTCTTGATACGCGCGACATGTGGTCGGTGGTTCTCTGTGACGAGCGGCGCGATAGCGCTCGGTCCACCAAGCTCATTGGATCGAGACCGCGTGGGAGGTCTGGCGCCGCTAGCGACTGCAATTGGCCCAGATACCTCGTTGTAGGCATCGTGGACATCGCCACGGTCGGCTTCGCGGCCCTCACGTTCACTGGGTGGTAGAAACTTGTTCTATGCGAAGTGAGCTCGTCAGCGTTGAACCCATCGGAACCGCCCAGATCGATGTAATTCAACACACTGGCCAGCTCTGCTCGGGTCCTGTACCTCACCCCGACACGGGCAAGCCGCTTACGGGCCAACTGCCGTTGCCGTAACCGTTTTTGAGAGAACCCTCTTTCAAAACTCGGCACACGTTTGAGCTTGGAATTGCGTGCGTTCCGTCCACCATTGGTCTTGTTTTGTACATACTGAGCCCACAAGCTCACACGATTCATTCTCGGCACCGTTCGCTTACGTCTCCCGTAATGGTTGGTTGCCCGTGAATCACACTGGGCATCGGATCTTGACAGTGTTTGTATATGTTTAAACGTGTGTATTATTTATATTATTATATGCTAACTTAGAAGGTCAGGGACTCCAACTGGCGTAGCGTCTTGGCCGTGGCGTGTCCCGGGTCAATGGTCTTGGCTGTGGCGCCTGGAGTGGGCAGGTTACCCTTATGGCGAGTTTCGACGTGGTCCGAGGCGACGCTCGTTGCTGGCCGGCCTTTGTTCAAACCTTCCAACAGGATACACGCTTTACAAATCTTGTTGCTTGACAAGTAGCCACACACTTCGCACCGTGACCCGTCCCGGCCACCGTTTCGATTGGGCCGTTTCTTCAAAGTGAGTTGCTCGCCGCTGTGGATGATGTCGATGATGCACCCTGCACGGACAGATTCCAATTCCTTCATGAGTTCCCTCGCAGTGCCTCGGAACGCCTCAGGTGCGTACGTACACTCTGTAGAGAAGTAATCCAGCTTCTTGTAATGTGCATACAGGACGATCTCCTTCTGGTAGGCGTATTTGAACGGTTTCGACCTGCGGATCGGCGACCCGCTGCTCTGCGTCAGGATCGCTGTCGATTGTTCCAACCTGGCAACGTCTCCACGCAATATATTCATCAGCACGGTCTCTGCCATGTCGTCGGCGTTATGGCCCGTCACCACGTGGGTGATCCCGAGCAGCGAAGCGCCCCTGTCGAGCGATTGTCTTCGTAACACCCCACAGTACGTGCAACTGTTCCGAATCCCCGCAACGGCGACGACGTCGTCCATCGTCCACCCGTACAGGTCCTGGAAGGACACGATCTCCAGCGGCAGCTGGTACTGCTGCTGGTTCCGCATCACGGTCGCCAGCGAGTCGTCTCGGTAGCCCACAATCCCTTCGTCAATGCTCAGCAACTGGATGTCAATCCCATACCCATGACGCTCATTCAGCAACTTCAACATGTGTGCCAGCACGGTAGAGTCCTTCCCGCCCGAGGCCCCGACAGCGACTCGCTCGCCTCGCTGGAACAACTTGTTCTCCACGATAGTATGATGGATCTCCGTCTCAAACACGTAGAAGAAGCACTCTTTGCAAACTCTCATCAAGTTCTTGGGACGCCGCAACACGGCTTTCCGCCCGTGGCACAGCTCGCAGAGCTGTGCAACACGCACCACAGGCTTGTTAACAGGATCACTCGGTGCACTAAACATCACGCAACGACACCGCAACTGCTGAAGCTCTCGCAACGCTACCAACTTCAACCCAGCCATGGACTGGAAATGGCGATGAGCTTATAAAATTTTCAAAGCCCTAACTGTGTCAGGCACGTGACACAAGCCCTGGAATAGCGACAGAGGGCCAGTGCCCTCGAGCAGTCCATTGGGAGTGCTGGCTCTTGGAGTGCTGGCTATTGGGAGTGATGCATTGTAGGTGTGTAGAAAACACTGGCAAAATTATTGCTGCGTATCGGTGTCCAACCTTGTGGCTGAGGGCGCCAGTCTTACTCTCAAGTAATAGTACTAGGAGGTTTTGCCAAAACGCTGCTCACTCAAACAGCGGAAGCTTCAAATTAGTATCTTTATACAAGCACCGATTAACGGTTTGTAAAGAATCTGGGACAAAGCCTGTATGCCAAGCGTTACAGCATTGTTTCACTTACATCACACAAGGGTAGGAATAAATTTTCTCATGGCTATGGGAATGGTAACATGTATCAGACGTATGTGCTGCCTCTTGTGAAACAGAGTTGCTGAGAAGTTGCAATGGTTTAGAAAACGAGTTATCGCGTAGCAAGGTAATAGATTTTAAGAGTAAAGACATATGCACATCGAAGCAGGCTCTTAAACATATTTTGATTGAATCAAGGGAGGCAAGTTTAGCAGACGGTTCTCAAATTTCAGCTACGGACCTATCGTCGATACTAAATGATCTCCTTGGTGCGAGGGTCCTGCGAGTTGAACTGAAGTTGCAGGTTTGAACTGAAGTTGCAACTTTTTGAGAAAACATATGGGGAAACGTCTATCTAGGTATGTGCCTGCTCATTGGAATATCAAGCTTGATACAAATGCATGTGGGCCAGTATTTTGCTGAGAAATTTAGAAGCATCACCATCGAAGCGGATTTTCTCAAAACCATGTGTTTGGCAATGTGCATGGCAATGTGCTCAGCGTACAGTGTATTAATTGCTGCTGCGTAGGTAACGTCCAGTTTTAAAAGCAGCTTGTAACCAGTATTGCTAAAGAGAGTTTGACATTTGTGCTTGTACTCTCATGCTCGCGAATAAGCATTCCAGTTTTGATCAGAACTTTGAATTCGAGATATTTGCTGAAGCTACTTATTTAAGTGATCATACTATTGCTGTTAGAGAAGGTTTAAACATAGGTTTCTTATTATTTGCTCTCTGAAAATCCTTTGTTGGAGTTGTTACTCAGTGGCTCCCAGCTGTTACTCAGTGGCTCCCATCTGTAAATTAAGCTGATATTGGATGAATTCCACAGTCATGGAGCTTAAAGACTTCCACGAGTTACACACTGCAGAATTAGATTCAACCGGCAGTAATACGATGGAATTTCAGACTAAAATAGATGTGTTACTCTATGAAACACATGGTCTCAGGTATACAGAAAATATCGTTATCCAGTTTCGGGAAAAGAACGTCTTGTTCTACCTAGCGTTGCAGAGTACGTTGAGGACAGAGATATTGTTTTCCAAGACTATAGGCATAAAATTAGATGATAAGACTCCTTAGGATAAAACAACAATATCAAGTGGTTTATATTGTACTTAACCTTGGTATAATATTACAGTATCGGGTCTTGGAGGTACATTAAACCCTCTAAGCCCAGCACCGACCGTGATGCTCCCAGTCTTGTGTCCATTAGTGCTCTGTGGTACAGCACTCTGTGGTACAGCACTCTGTGGCACACCACACTGTACTATTCAATCGAACGTCAAGGCAACTGGTTACCAAAGCCACTAGTATTTATATCCGGTCCCCCGGAATGTAATTATCTCTCAGTAGATCACTTCTCTTTACAAAATTGACTCAATAGACATGGTCAAAGTACTGAAGTTACTTGGCCACCCCCCTCCAATCACCTGTTATTGAACACCTGAGTCCTATCGTGAGCATCCTGTAATTTAACACCTGCTTTGTCGACACCAGCGTGTAGAGTGTCTAGCAACTCGTCCTGTTGCGCCAACTCGTCCTGGATCGCGAGCGAAATCTGTTTCTGCCGCACCACAGTGGCATGCAACTCTCGCAACTCCTCATCCTGAGACTTTGACGTGTCCCGGTTCAATTGATACAACTCTGCGTTTGTACCTAAAGTACGTCCCATCGGGGCCCGTTCCCGCGGATCCTGCAGCAGCTCAGCTCGACTCACCGCGCCGGTGTCCATTTCTCCACGCAATCGAGACACTAACCTCTCACGTTTCAACCTTTCTTGCGGGTCACTGTGCCAGGTCTCCAATCGAGACAACTGGGTCCTGGCCTCCGATTCTTCTTTCGTACTTTTAGCAGAATGCCATAAATCTTGACACCCTCTGTATTTCCGGTCCCAATCGCTCGCCTGCCCACTGGACGTACTCTTTGGTAGGGCTAAGAACCGTTCCATAGCCTGTGATTCTCTCCATTGTGTGTCAAAGGAGTCATTCAATAATTCCTCTAAAAACTGTCGTAATCCGACTTCCCGGTCCCTGATAACTTTCTCATCCCGTCCATCCACGGGCCATATTCCATTAAACCTTGCTGGAAACTCATAAGGCACGTCTCTGCCCAACTCACGCTTCATAGCGTTCACAACAGCAACAAACTCTGAAAACCGTTTCGTCAAAGGGGTACTGCTATCAGCGCCCAAACTAAGCTCAAACCGGTACAACACATACCCTGAGCGTGTCAGTTCTACCCCGACTGGTTTAACACTCCAGCGTCCGCTCATTGTACGTGTCTTGCACACCCTTGACTGGAGTGTATATATAAGAGCTCATCGCATAGATTTCATAGTAATTTCAACTTTATACTTGGACCTTCAAGGACAACACGACCGTGCGCTTTGAGAATGTCTACTATCTACATTGCCACAGACACTGTTGGGAAGGCTCACGAGTCGGATGTTTATGGAGTCACTGTTTTAGCTGGTTACACTGTGACTTGTGGAGGTGACGGTTACTTGAAGTTTTGGCCAAATAAAAGACCCGCCATTGGTGGCGAGGCAGAGGAGACCGGTCCTCGTAGTGTGGATAAGTTTGTTCACGGGAGCGGGTTGCACCATGTTGCTAGCTTTCAAAGCGGTCCGTTGAGTATTGTCGCTACAGTGTCGTTCTCTGGACAATTGTTCTTTTACGAATTATTGGACAACGAGAAGGACCCGTTGAATTTGCAATTGGCGCCCTTAGACCTGCTAACAGATACTGACTTGCTGCGTAAGAGTTTCTGGGCTTTGTCATGGGCGAAGAGCGACGATCTAGAGGTGAATCATACCTTGGCTGTCACGGATGTCAAGGGTTCTACCTACGTTTTCCACTTCAAATTGGGAGATGAGCCTGGTACGCACTCGTTAACGTTTGCCAGTGAGATCGTCTCGGCAACCCCCGCGGTGGCTACCTGTGTAGACGTGTCTTTGTCTCGTGGTTGTCTTGCAACCGGTTTTGCTAATGGGACAGTCGTAGTGACCCAATTAAACTCTTACAGACCTCTATACACCTTTGAAGGGTTTGGGTTACAAGGTATTGACGAGAACAGTAACTCTGCGAGGAGTTTGAAGTTCTCTGGTGGTGGGTCTTTACTTGCAGTCGGCCACGACTCTGGATCTTTCGGTTGTGTCACTCTATATGAAACAGAGTTTGGTGAACGGGTAGGAAGCTTTACTGTCCCCACACATAGCGGACAGTCCTCAATTTCCACGTACGCACACCAAGGATGGGTCTTTGGCCTCTGCTTCAATGGGACAAGCGAATATTTGGCGTCGTGTGGGTACGACGGGAAAGTTAGAGTCTGGGACGTGGGGACTCGAGAGAGGATCTCTACTTTAAACATTAGTGCCCAAGATATCGAGAACGACCAAGAAATAACTACGGAGGATGAGTTTACTGGCGACTCTTTGAAAATACCACCAGTCTTTGACTTGAAATTTTTCCCCAAGGGCACAAGACTAGACAACGGCAATGAGAATAACGAGGGTCTCTGCTGTGTAGCCATGGACAGGGGGATTCGATGGTTCAGAGAAGCTGGCGGTGTGTAGAATATGAAATATATGAATTCAAGATTTAATATACCTGTATACCTGTTATATATTGTGTCAAAAGAAAATGGTTGAGACTGAGACAGTCTCTGTCTTGTATTAGTGGAAACTTTTTTGGGTGACTTTAACAGCCTGTTGACCGTAGGGATGGGCTCATGGACCGCCCCAAATGGTGTGGGTTGGGACAGGTGCCATAAAATAAGGTTGCCCATTGGGGTTAATAAACCGTTGCAAAGCAGCCTGTGGTGGGGCCTGGTGTTGGATAACACCAGGTGGTAGTACAGGATGTAGGGATACCAGTTGTGGCAGCGGCTCCTGTACCATTTGTGGGAACGGAGCCAGAGTCAGGCGTGGTAACGGTACCCCCATGGGAGGAGGAGGAGGAGGAGGCCCAGTGACCTGCTGCGCAGGCAATTGAGGCAAGGTTGGTAATGGTGGTAGAGGTTGGAATTGCAGCAAAGTCTGCTGGTTGGGCAACATGGGCAACGATGGCTGTTTACTAAAATTGTAAAAATCGTAATTGAACGCATGTTCATTCGAATGCTTGTCCCTAATCGAGATCGGCGAGGTCATCGTATTGTTATAGTAGTAGTCCTCCTCTGCATTAGAGTTGGTGAGCACGGAGTAGACATCCGAGCCACTCGACGCCGACCTCGACAGGCTAGGCAGTCTCTTGTTCAAAACGAAGACGTCATATTTATGTTGAATCTCGTCGAGAAGTGCCACGTCGAGCAACTTCCAATTCAACCGTGCGAGCCAGTTTCGCTCCATCGAGTTCAACAGCGGAAGGTCGATCCCGGTGGCCTTGGACCACGACCTATTAGTGAACGTCTTGTCGTCATTAAACTTGTTGGCCAGCATAAAGGACACCATGCAGTGCTGGTATACCAACCAAACCGCTTCGTTCGAGCCCTTAGAGAGCGGGCCGTGTTGCACAGTGTACCTGGCCACGTAGGTCAGACTCAAAAACAGTGTCAACGCAGGCAGTCTCGTGGCGTTTAGGACGCTCACGACGCCATTGGCAAAGAGGAGTTCACCTCCAGGGTTCTGATCCTGGTCGCACGCGAACGCCTCGTAGCAATGTCTCGCTACAAACTCACTCATGGAGACAACGTCATAATCCAGCACGACGTTGACCCCTCCGTTCACTACCTGTTCGGCGACAGCTGGGGCAGTCGCAACGGGACCAGTCGCAACGGGACCAGCGAGAATTGGGTCAAGGGACTTCTGTCCCACAGAAGACAAAGCGTTAGCAGAACCGCCAGCGCGTGCACACTGCGGGTCACTGCTCACAGCACCCACAGGGCGGGAAAGCGATGGGTACATAACCGTCATCGGAGAATCTTTGGGGGGCCCACAGAAGGTAGATTAACTGAATAACTACCCACAAAGCCTTTTGGAACGAACCACACAGTCCAACTGCACACTTAAGCACAAACAAAGGAACAACAGTGAGGAACGGTGCCGTCTCTTTGGCGATTGTCGGGGGCAGAGAAGGCGAGTTCTCTTAGTGTCAGCAAACAATCCAAGCGTCCACGTCCTTGAAAGGCCACAGAGGAGGTCGAGCAAATGGGGGGGAACAAAGCCTGGTCAAAGGGAGGGTTCTCGTCACTCTCCTAACCACTCAATCCCATGTCTTCCGTGTCCTGTCTCGAGCACTAATCTGATGAGCCTCCGGCTATTTTGCAAATTTTCCAGACGGGCCACAGCCCTAACTCCAAACCCTACTATCACCGTCCTAGTCCCTCATGCTGAGGTCCACGTCGTCTAGCCATCGTAGTTGCTTGAGCGGTGGTGTGGGTGGGCCTGTAGTGGTGTTTGTTGTTTGTTTCGGTGGGTGTGTTGTCGTGTGAGTGGTTTCTGAGTGGAATAACGAGGCGAAGGTGTCGAATTCGTCGTCTAAAGATGATAAGCGGGATAACCATTTCTGAGTGTCTGCCGTTACGGCGAGCAAAGCGGACAAAGGTTGGTGCTCGAGCAAGTGGTCGAGGATGAGGGAGGCGTTGATTAGGATTTCGTTGCGGACGGACTCGCTGACGGTGTCGAGTTTTGCGAAGAAGACTGGCTCGTGTGTTAGCGGGTCCCATCCATCCAACTCTGCGAGCCTGACGGTGTCGATCTCCCTCGCGTGAGTGATGGGTTGGTCGAGTTCTTCTTGGTCGTCGAAGTGTGTTTCTAGCTCGGTGACTTTGTTTTGTAATTGTGTCCTGATGGAGTGGCAGGTCTCTGCGTGAGGGCCTGCGAGCGACAACGTTTGTAATTGTAACGAGACCAATTGTAAGAAGCGTCTCTTGACTAGCATGAGGGATTTGGCCTTCTTGAGTTCTTGGTACCTTGCCGTGGAGGAGTATGTGTGGGAGACTTCTGTGATGACGGTGTCGATGGCTTTGTAAACTTTGTTCACGGTCTCCTCTCTCTTGTTAAGGTGCAATTGGATGACTTGGTGTTCCCGGGCTTTCAACTCCTGGATCTCCAGTTTTTGGTCCTCGATCATCTTCAAGTACGAGCTGACATGCCTTTGTAAAGTCTCTTTGTTCTTGGTCAGTTTGTTTCTGATCTCTTTGGCCCTGTAAGCGTATTTCAAAGTGTTTAGCGTCTCGTCGTAATGGTCGCTGCTCGGGGAGACGCACACGATCATAACGGTCTTGCAGTTCCCTCCCAGCGAGAACTTCAAGAGACGTGTCAGTTTGGAGTCCCTATACGGGATGTGGCGAGACACAGCGTCCATACAGAGAGCGTTGATGCAATTGCCCAACGCGAGTAATGACCTGTTGATGTTTGCTCCCTCTTGCAACCTCTCGCCTCTGTTCTTCGTAGATATGGCTCTCTCGCTACCGGCTAAGTCAATGATAGATAACGTACCGAATGTATGTTCCGAGGAGAGGTCGATCCGCTTGGAACTCTGCGAGATGTGGATCTGCAACACCGCGTGCGACCTCGAGGACACCTCGTTAGCCTCTGTCGGCGAAGTGGTTCTGTTCACATTCCCCAACCGGACAAGGTCGATGACTTCGTCGACAGTCCGCGGGTAATGTTGAGTCAAGTTCGTCACCGACATCTGGTTGTCCCCGTCCTCTCGTATCACGAGCTTCTTAGAGCTCATCTCAGGGTTCAACAGGTCCCGAATAGTCTCGTTGTAAATCTCCAGGTACGACAGCGACACGTCGATCTGTTTCGAATCCTTGAGATCGTCTATCTTCATAAACAGTTCCTCCATGGTCCGAAACACGATCCCAGGGTTCTCCTCATCGCCAATGACCGTGTACGTCTTCCCACAGCCAGTGGCACCGTACGCAAACACAGTGCCGTTGAACCCTTCCAGGACAGAGTCCAACAGGCCCTTGGCGGTATGTGCATAGACGTGTTCCTGCGATGAGTTCGTGTCAAACAATTTATCAAACACAAACTTCAACTCGCTCGTCAACCCACGCCGTTTCCGTCTCAACGTCTTCCTCCTCCGTTGCTGGTTCAACCCGTTCAACATATTCTCGCTCAGTTTGATCAAAGGGTTCGAATCCGTTGGATCAAATATCAACATCTTGTCGTCGACACACTCGACCACGGGCCACAACCCCAGCGGGACCTGCCACGCGACTCGGTCATTGCGTCTCGACAACGGCTCGAGGGCACCGCCCTCGAATCCGTCATGGTCCCCCGGCAAAACCAACTTCGAATCGCCAAGTTGGCCCGCAGACGACACACGGGACCCGGTCCCGTCCCTCACACCGTTCGCATCTCTATGAATTGGGCACCGGCCCACACATACATCCCCGTGGCATGTCCACAGCTTACTGCTCTCCGCCTCAGTGAACGGCCTCACCCTCACAGTCACTTTTATCGATGCCTCTTTCGAAAGACCATCCGCATTCAACATGATCTCGCTTGATTCTAGTCCAAAAAACTCTCAAGGGAGAGCACAATCCTCACACAGCAGACGTTAGCAACAAGCACACGCACTGCAAACTCTTCAATCGGTACAGGTGCCGCCTTGCTGGTCCAAGGTGGTAAAAGTGGTAGTGAAAACACAATAAATAGACTAAAAGAGCAAAATCTATAAGTTCACCGATGAGCTGTCACACTGGGGGGTCGTTGCCATTTTGACAGGTCGCCTTGGTTAAAGAGAGTGTTGGAGGCTGCTTCTGTACGATGTCGTTCCAGTTTAATGAGCAAGTGTTCCGAGATAACAGTTTCAACGACCAGATTAGACAGAAATTGAACGATGCTTTACAAAGGGCGTTTTCCCCCTCAGCCGATTCAAACGGTGGTGTAGAGGGTAGCAATGGGGTTGGAACGGGTTCGATGGGGCCCGTGGATAAGGCAGACATCTTGAAAGGCGGTGTGACTGTAGAGTCGGTGAATTTTGGTCAAACTCCCAAATTAGAGATCTTGGACTTGGATTTGAACACGCAGCCCAGTTCGTTGGTGAAAGCGATTTGCAAGATCAGTTGCGAGGATGCGCATATAACGTTGTCTACCGTGTTGGAGACGAACCTGATGATGGTTTATTTGAAGGATTCGCCCCGGTTTGTGACCCCACAGTTGGTGGAGAATGCTTCGTTTACTCTTCCGATCACTATGACGTTCAAGAAAATCCAATTGGAGGCCATTTCGAACATCTTTGTCCGCCACCATGGGGTGTCTATCTCGTTCAATGACGTGAACCTTGATTTCCAGTTCGAATGTTCCATTGAGTTTTTACAATCCACGATTGAGAAACGGTTGAAAGAGACGATGAGGTCGATGTTTAAGGACACTTTGCCCAGCCTGATTTTCAACATGTCTCAAAGTTGGCTCACTAACGATAAGGACCCGCACGCGGCAAGTGCCGGCGACTCTAACGGTACGGCGCAACGGGTTGATGCCGATGAATTGGACCTTCACGAATTGTCGAATAGAAACATGCTACGGTTGTCGACACTCGTCTCGTCTCGCCACACGCTCTCGTTGCATAGCACCACAGACCTGGTGAACGTCTCGACGATTAACGGTTGCTTGGAGAAACAAAACTTGTACAGGTACATCTCTAGGATGCCATCGTTGACGAATTACTATATGCCTCAAAAACCAGAACTGCCTTGGTCCATGACGCAACCCGCTAGGGACTCGCCGACTACAAGGAGGAAACTGTCCACGCAGTTCAATGCCGAGCAGAACGTTCTGCCAGAACATATCCTTAGAGAGGGCAAATACGAGCTGGGTACCATTATAGAGATCCAAAACAAACTGTACGAAAGGAGCTCCGGTAACGGTGATACCGTGGTGGTACCCAAGAGACGGGTCATCAAGATGGGGAAGAAGAAGAAGAAGAAGAAAGAACCGCATTTGCGGGAAGACGAGGCTCATCGAATCGAATCTGTACATAGCAGCGCCATGCCAAGTGACATGGAGGATTCTCAATCCGATGTGGCGTACCCTGTGACAGTGCCCTCGAGAGAGATACATGGACCCCTCGCAAACCATAAACCCATGTTCAAGAGAGATTACGACCTCCCATTGTTGAACATTCCAACGACAAGACCAAATAGCCGGGCCATGTCATTTGTCGGGATCAATAACCACGACTGGAAATGGGGGGCCCACCACGATACCTCCCCTCGGTCCCCAGTGGCTGTCACGCAACCATTGCCGCACAGAGCTTGATCTGCCGGCGGGGGGGACCGTTTGCCCTGGGGCTCAATAACCTATATGTATAAAGTAACTACATTCATTTCAACGTACAGACTCCTATATAACGATCTTGGACCACTCTTCCTCGGTGTAACACTTGCAACTGAAGGCATGGATCTCTTCCAATTCGCTCTTCAAAGCATTGTTCACTAGCCGGCTCCTGGCGAGCTTGTTTTTACCTTGGAACTCGTTCGTAACCACAACGACGTCAAACGACTGGCCACAGCCGTACGACAAGTCTGTCACTATACAATTGTACACGTTCGGCACATTGGCCTCTATCTTCTCGCGCAACTGTTGCTCTGTGAACATCTTGCTGCCTATCTCTGTGTTGGCTTGGACTTCTGATGAAGAGGGAAGCGATGAGGATTCTCTACAGCATAACTTTTTTATTATGGACAGAGATAATCTAGTGGACCAAGTACAAGACCTTTTGAGACATGGGACTCCGAATTCTATAGTTATGTAGAGTTATATAGTACGGTATCGACTACAAGGAGGGGTTTTCATTTCGCTGTCAAAGTGTCGGCGATCAAAGTCTTGAGAGGTCCGAATTGGTTTGTCACGTTGAGACCCAAGGTTCTTAATGCGACTACTGGTGGGAAGTCTGTGTGATACAACTTGTGCATCTTGTCTGCCATCCCGAGTCTCACGTTGTTGAATGGGTAGCTTTGGGCCCAGAATGGTTCCAATGAAAGCAAGGAGCCAATGTCCTGGCCTCGCATTGTAGCCTTCTCCAAGGCTTCGACTAAACTTTCGACATCGTGTTGTCCCATGTTCAAGCCTTGTCCTGCTAGCGGGTGCGTCGTATGTGCTGCGTCGCCGACAAGCGCTACACGGTCTGAGCAGTATTTGTCCGCATGGCTCAGCTTCAATGGGAAACGGGCTCTGGACGATGAAACGATATCCACGACTTGTGGTGGGTACTTTTCATCGATCAGAGTGTCGTCCTTCAATTGGTCCCACGTGGTGTTGATCCGGTGCTCGATATCCTGTACCAACTCCTCGTTGGTCAAGGAGTTTGTTTCCAAAGCTTGGTAATAGTATTGCAAGTCTGCGTCTTCCAAGATGAACGCTGCGTTCACCAAAGCGGTGAAGACGCGAGGGTCGCAGTCACATAGCAATTGGGACAACTTGTTGCCGCCGGTGCTCCACACAAGCGTAGCGTTTTCACCGGGTAAAGGCAAGTGTGCGATGGGTCCCGTGGGTAAAAACCTCTGCCAACCTCTTAATTTTGCAATGGGCACACCTGGAGCCAACTTCAAAGTGGCCACCATACCAAACGTGTCATATTGCCACCCTCTAGAGTGCAAGTTGGCAAACTTACGAACCGGCGAGTTGAACCCGTCCGCGCCGACCAGTAACCTAGTCCTCACTTGTTCGCCGTTACTGAGCGTCACTAGGGGCCACGAGCAAGGATCACCCTTGGTAGAGTGTTCAATGGACTCGACCCGGACGGAATCCTTAATCTGGAGAGAGTCAGGGTCCAATTCCATCGTTTGCAGACGATGCAGCAGAGAACTTTGAATGTTCAATATCTCGATCATGTACAGCATCTCCTCGCGCTCAATGTCCAGTGTGGCACCGCTGACACCGTCTGTGACGTACAGGCCGTCGTACGCTTGCACACGGTCTGCCAGAAGTTTGGTCTGCAACGTGTCAGTGAGGAAGGCCATGGACCGTGGTGTCACTGAGACGACTCTGTTGGTGTAATTCTCTGGCGGCGAGTTGTAGAAGGATCCCAGTTTACCGACAAGGTCTCCTGCATCGACCAGTGTGGTCTTATAGTGGGATAGGACCGGGTTGGTCTTGATCGCAGCAGCTAGTGTCAACCCTGCGGGGCCGCCCCCGACGATTAAAACGTCCGTTGCGGTCGCTATTGACCTCGACAGAGGGGGCACACGGACCAATTGGCGACACACGCTCTTTTGCAAACCGGTTGCTAGCATCGTGAGGCCTGTGTTTGGGCAGATCTGGTCGTGACTGGGCATTGCTGTCAGGACGGGGACTGTCGTTTAAAGCTGGGGCGCCGGTTAGAGAAAGAGCACGTGACAAAGCGCGTCACATGACAAAGCGCGTCACGTGATGGTGTGTTCACGTGATGGTGTACGTCCACGTGACAATGCATCTTCACGTGATGTGGGCGGACCCCCCAAGCTTAGTATATTCAATGAACCCGCGGTAGTGAGCTTGGTCGTGGGCTTGTGAGAAATGGTCAAGGGATTCCTACGGCGTTTGGGGATGGATTCCAGAACATGCACCGCAATTTGCAAGTGACCGCATTGGCTCGACACGCTGGTGTACTTGTAACGCTGTCAAGACCCTTGCTTTTCACACAGGGCTTTCAGAATGGATTAAAGGTGTAACCCTAAGGTTTTGAATAGGGCTGGTTTATTGAAACTGGGTTTATTGAGCGTGGGTTTATTGAGCGTGGGTTTACTGAGACTGGGTTGGTTTACTGAGCCTGGTTTATGGGGGGCTTTTGGAAACGGAAACCCCCAAACCATCCTTACTGGGAAGAGGTTGTGGTTAAGCCATTGGCCTCAAGACCGTAAAGACTGGTGCCGGTTCCAGCAGTAGTGGTCTGTTGTAGTGGTTTGGACAACAGCATGCATTACACAAGGGTGTGTCAGACATAGTATCAATAGAAGTGCTGGTGTAGAGGCATGTATACCACTGAAGAGATTCATAAATTAGGATTTATTAGTGTTTCTGGATAAGGCATACTTAAGACATACTTACCAGTTACCTTTTAAGTGATGAACGATTGTCATAGCATGGTAAGTGCAACGAGGAATGGTGGAAACCGTATCAACTACTACAACTCCATGTTCTCTTGAAATGAAACATAATGATGTATTGGTTTCTATGAAGAGATGGACCAATTGTATTATAATTCAACATGTCCTCTACCTCCCAAGATCAAACTCCTCTGTAGACAGCACAATAACGTAGAGTCTATTACTCATGGTAGTAACCCTTGATGTCCCGATAGAGTGCTACCACCGACGGTGAAGCTTGTACTTGCTAGCTCACTGCTAGCTCACTGCTCAGTACCACCTGCCAAGGCTGATCTTTAAATACGTGGGTGAAGCTACACTTCGGTACCTGAGATAACAACCTATATAACACAAACTGTCAGCAAGACGGTGGACTATCCATATACGATGTGATACATAGAGTCTCGATAAGTGAAGAATTGAACATATGAACCTATCGGAATGTACCCAGTTATCCAAGCAGTGTCTAGCAGTGTCCAGAAGTGCTCGACGTTATTAGCCAATATGACCATTGAAGGTTACAGTAAACTTCAAACATACTCGACTCTGCTGTGCAAATTATTGGATGTGCTTCCCAGCTCTGGATGGCATAGTACATAGTACCGTCTTGAATGTAGATTGTAAATGAAGCAGTGCTGTATATATTAGACATATCTGGCATTAGTGCTCCACAAAGCTGCTCAATTGGCAATGTGTCGTTCATTGCAAGGGTGTAGCACGCGTCCGGGCTGATTGAGTCGGTTCAGGCGTTGCATGCAGTCGCCTTGAAACACGTAGCAACCTTGACCGTTCCTGGCCAGCATCACCAGCGCATCACTAACGTTGCTCCCTTGAAGGAACCACGTTGTCGCCGTGGCATCTCCATCTGGCATGGACTATAAAAGACTACACGGCATTTGAACGCAGCTTCCATTTGCAACACAGTGAATCTTGCACCTTGCAACCCCTCGCACAAGCACCATGTCTATCAAGCCCGCTAGTAAGAAACACCTCGCCTCGTTCCTCACAGCTTTCCGCTCCCACTACCCTGAGTCGCTCGCAGACAACTCTTGGGACAACACCGGTTTGCTTATCGATTGCTCCATAGACAATGGCCACCAGGTCCGTGTGTTGCTCGCCATTGACCTCACCCGCCGTGTGGCCAACGAGGCCATCGCCAAAGGTTGCAACGTCGTCATGGCGTACCATCCGTTCATCTTCCCCTCGTGGAAGAGACTCGACGCTTCCACGAACCCGCAGCACGCCAGTGCCATTCAATTGATCCAGCACGGCGTCTCAGTGTACTGTGCCCACTCTGCCATGGACGCTGCCAGCGACGGGATCAACACCTGGCTTGCTCAGGGACTCGTGCGTGGGTCCGAGACAACCATCGCGTCCATGAAACCTATCCATGGCACCTCCAGCCACGAGTCAGACCCCACCAAGGGGTTCGGCAAGATCGTCAAACTGTCCAACCCGGTCCCACTGTCCACCTTGGCAACCAACATCAAACAATGCTTGAGCATCGACACGGTCCAGGTCGCTTCGCACTCGCTAGAGGCTCCCATCCAGACCGTGGCGCTCTGTGCCGGCAGCGGCGGCGGCGTCTTCGACCACTTGACCTCGGAGGAGGCTAACCAGATCGATTGCTACTACACTGGCGAGTGGTCCCATCACAGTGTCCTGCGCTTGAAGGAACAGGGCAAAGCCGTCGTGCTGACCAACCATTCCAACTCCGAGCGTGGCTACTTGAGGACCGTGCTTTACAACAAGTTACAAGCAGACGGCGTCGACTGTATCATCAGTGAGACGGATTGTGACCCGTTGCAAACGGTCTAAGTTTGGCCTGGGACAGAGCAAGCCAATTGCTCACCACACGCTCCTCGAGCATAGGCCCAAATTATATACATCGGTACATACATCAGCTAACTACATTGCTACACCACTGGCAAGCTCATATTGGACAAACGAGCAAGGTGTATCGGGGCTCCAACGTATGGCTTACAAGCTCATCGGAGCTCTCCGGATTAAAAATATTTCAATTCCAATTGAAGGCCCCAAACACTCTCTCTTGGACAATGGGGCCAGGACTAACAACTCTACAAGCACATCTGAACGTATCACGATGTCTACAGACACCATGTATATCAACAGCTCGCGGCTGCTGCCCGCCAGGAGCAAGAACAAGCGAAATAGCAGCTACAGTCGCCCGGTAAAGGGCAAGAGCGATTACACTGTACAGACTCTCCCCAACGGCCAGAAACCGGATTTCGGCCATGGACCCAATGCTAGCAAGTCAGGGAGGAAGAAAGGTGGTTCTGGTGCGCCCAACGGTGGCGACCACGGCGCCGTTGGCGCCGTTGCGGACACACGAGCCACGGAGGACTTGAAACGACTGGTGCTGAATGACTCAGCACCACAGGCGCTACCATCGCAGTCGCCACTTGCCACGTACATGGCGTCGCCCATCAACGTGCCAGAAGTGATGCCTCCGAGCCTTATGAACCACAGCATGAATTACTACAACCCGGTGTTCCAACAGACACCGATGGTGCATCCGGGCGCAATGGGGCCACCGGGTGTGATGATGGGTCCCGGGCATCCGATGGCTCCCATGGGCCATCCTCCGGGTGTTCCGAGCCATCCGATGCACTTTGGACTGCTAGGGTACCCGTATGGTCCCGCCCCGGGGCCCGCACTGGGGCCTGGTCAGGGACCTGGTCAGGTCCCTAGCCCATTCTTACTGCCCCAGCAACTGCCGCTGGTGAACAGGGCTCCTCTTACTAAAGCACCGGAGCACACGACATCGGCACTCCAGTCCAAACCCGCAATGTCCCAGTCCAAACCCGCAATTCCCCAGTCCAAACCCAAGCGCAAGAAGAAGAGCAAGAAGAAGGACGTCCCACACACGTTTGCTGGCGGATCGTTCGCAGGGAAGGGACCAGAAGAGACGAGTTTACCCAAACCCAGTTTCTTATGACAATTCCAGCATCGAACCAACGCCTGACACCTTTGGTATAAGAGTATTAGTTAAATATATATATGATGTGACTCCCATCTCGTGAACTTCACAAGAGTTGAACGAGCCAGAGCCACTGTATAGAGATGATTACAAAACGACATTCTTAGCCAATTTGTTCTTGTAATCCAAAATGGAGCCGTCCCATCTAGTGGCGGTCTTGTTCTCCACCACGTAGATATCCTTGGCGATCTTGTCCAGCAATCTGAAATCGTGCGACACCACGACGACACCACCGTTGAAATCGTTGATGGCCTCGGCAAGCGAGTCGATCGTGGGGATATCCAAACCGTTAGTAGGCTCATCTAATAGTAGGACATTTGGTTGTTCTAATGCCAATAAAGCAAAGACGACTCTGGATCTTTGACCTTCGGACAAAGTACCCATCTGGACGGTCTGAGATTCACCGGTTAACCCGTAACGACCCAATTGACCTCTCCAGTATTGGAAATCCTGGGACACGGATGGGTATTTGTCTCTCACGAACTCTAGGGCAGACTTGGTCAAGTCCAATTGATCCTGGGAATGTTGCGAGTAGACACCTAGTTTGACGTGTGTGTGTCTGGAGACACGACCAGCTTGAGCAGTTAATTCACCAGTCATGATCTTCAACAAGGTGGATTTCCCCACACCGTTAGGCCCGACAAGCGCGACTCTCGAGTCCATATCCACACCGAAATCCAAGTCCTCGTACAAGTTATGTTCTTTCTTACCATCGTAGGCAAACGAGATGTTGTCAAAGGCAAGCACTGGAGGTGGCAATCTTTCCACTTGAGGGAATCTGAAGGAGAAGACACGGTCTGGAACCACAGCGGGGACTAACCCATCGGCTTCCATCTTGTCCAAGATTTTTTGTCTCGACTTGGCTTGCTTCACCAAGTTAGCATACGTACCTGCAGAGGCAATAAACTTCTTGATATGGGCAATTTCTTCTTGTTGCTTGTTGTACTGTTTCATTTGGTTGGTCTCCAATTCAGTACGGGTCTTCACGTAGGAGTCGTAGTTACCACCGTAGGCAGACAACTGTTGTAGTCTCATATCCAACATGTTTGTACAGACACCGTTCAAGAAATCTTGACTGTGCGAGACAAGGACCAAAGTCCTGTCGAATCTCTTCAAATACTCTTCTAACCAGACACACGCTTCCAAATCCAAATGCGCTGTTGGGTCATCTAGCAACAACAACGTTGGTTTCACAAACAGGGCCTTGGCTAAAGCAACTCTCATCTTCCAACCACCAGACATGTCCTTGGTCTTCTTCAGGATGGTCTGTGCGTTGAAACCTAAACCGATAAGGATCACTGCAGCTCTGCTCTCGAAAGTGTCAGGGTCCATCGAGTCGATTCTCTCGTACAATGGGTCCAATAGCTCAGACTCAGGACCATCTTCCAAGATAATCTTCTCGGTCAAATCCTCCAGACGTTTCAACTCGTTTTGAGCTTCGCGGACAACGTACTCCAAGGCAGAGTACTCGGATGGCTCAGCAGGTTCGTCCAAAAGATAGATATCGATGCTCTCGGGGATAGGGTACTCTCTAGTGGCAATGGCTTTCAAAAAAGTAGACTTACCACACCCGTTCTCACCTAGCAGACCGTACCGTCTACCGTAATTCAGCTCCAAAGTAGAATCCTGAATCAACACTTTACCATGGAACAACAACGAAACGGAATTCAACTTGATATCTCTCGAAGTAGCCAACGAAGCCAACACACCAGTAACCACACGGTCACTGATACCTTCACTGTCACGTTGCAACTTCATCTGCGCAATCTCCTCAGCAGCAACATCCACATCGTCCTCAGTCAAATCCTTCTTACTCTTATTCTTTCTAATCGGCTTCCCTGCGGCAACCTTCTTAGCGTCTCTCTCAGCTTTCTTAGCGTCTCTCTTGGCTTTTGAAGATGAAACTGGTGGCATCTTGCGTCTCTGAGGTCTCGTTTGATACCTTTTCCAACCTGAATCCACAACCTAACAGGTAGTAGTCTTTGGAAATGAAGAGCTCATCGCATTGGAAAATTTTTCAAATAGTGCGACCCTCTCTTCGCACGAGGCCTCGAGACGGTAAGATCGGGTCCAGTTGGGAGGTTTCCCAGGTGTTTGGGAGGTCAATGGCTTCGTGTCTGAGTGTAGATGGCGGGTGTTGATCGTGGTGGCGACTTTCGCCGCGTTTGAGCGGGTTCTCGTCGAGTTATGGGAGGAAGAAATCATGTTGGAACGAAATTGGAGTGTATCTGACGAAGTGTATAGTTTGCCTTTGCCAATGGGTTGTCGTTGGTGGGAGGACTCTTGTAAGGACGGTTAGCTTGGATCGTTTGCAGTTTTTTAAACCTTGGTTGTAAGCTGATTTCAAAATGCCTTGGAACAGTTTCGTAAGACTCTTGTGACGTATATATAGCAGCGAGTAACGGTTCGAATCGCCTCCAAGCTTGGAGGCTGGTGGCGATCCGTAGATGGGCCCAGGACTAGTCCTGGGCCCCATACCACGGCGCGGTAGGCCCTCGTTTCTTGAAGATTTAATTATATCCAGTGACCTTGCCAGCTCTCTACTGCTTGTTTCCCATGGTGCTTTGCTCAATGTACGAGCAGCAAAGATATGAGTACTGAGAGTGTGTTAAAAGTCTTGCAAGCTGAAGGTGTCTCCGGGCTGCGTGATAAGCTATGGACTGTGAGAGAAGAGTTGGGCGACGTTGACACACGGCTCTCGCACGAGTTGCAATGCCATTACGGAGACATCCTGGCGGCCACCGACGAGGTCGGCCAACTCTGTGAGACTCTACGTAGTGTCGACCGTGAGTTCCGTCCTCTGTGTTTCGACGACGACCAGTTCCAATTCCCAAGGATCACCGGTGTGACACAGATGCCCCAGACAGAGCCTTGTGAGCTGCCGGCCCCGGACCACGGCGACGGGGTCCTAGAACTGTCCCAATGGGCGCTGACTGTGTCGAAGTTCATGCATCACGGCCATCTACAACCGACCGAGCTCTTGGACCAATTCGCCGAGTTGGCCCACGTCCTCGAGAGGGGCAAACTGGCCGCTGGTTTCGACGAGTTCATTGCGGGCAAGTGTGTCCAATTCCAACGCCACGTTCTAACGGTGCAAGAGGCTGTGAGTATCGAAGAGTGGGTCACATTCTACCATCTGTTCAAGATGGAACAATTCCCATGGGACACCGACGTAGTGGCCTCGTTCAACAGCTCGCTGTGTGATAACTTACTCACTGTACAGACTGTTCCTTTGCTCCTGGAGTCGAAAGTCGACGAAGTGGCACGGTTCGTTCAGAGCCCCTGGTTTAAACAAGAGTGGTTGGCCAAATGTATCGACCAAGTGAGGCATGACCTGGCTCAATTGCGGTCCCTGACGAGGGACAAGTCCCCCTACGAGCCCACGAACGTGCAAGAGGTTGTCGACTCTGCGACGATGGCTGCCAGAGGGCTCGTCACGTCGTACCAAGTCTCTATGTACAGGATAGTAGACCCACTCACGGTGAAACTCGACGAGTTGGCCAGTTACGGTTGTTCCACGGAGACATTGCACGGTTTACAAACCGATTTGAAAGAGTTCTTGACCCAGGAACTGGAGGCCCAGCCTAGCAAGACTGGCGAACAAGAGGACGACTCTCCTTCAGGAGAAGACTCGCCTTCTTCACGAGCCAATACTACACAGTTGGTAGACTCGATCTTACAAGAGTACCACCACACGCTGTTCCGCAATTGGTTGCTCCAACAGCTTGAACACTTGCGCTAAAGCAATTGAGTCATGGACTTGAAGGTGATGAGCCATCGATTGAAAAATATTTCAAACGGCGAGTGCGATGGACCATCTCATCGCCCACTACTAAAGCCCAGCAACACGGGTCTCATGTCGGCAACTGAGAGGTATGAGGACGACGTGGAACGTCAATTGAGGGCCAACAAAGAGCATTTGGAGAGCTTGACGCACCTTGGGAGCCGGATCACTTTCCCACTGGATGCCGAGAACCCGACGCCTGCAAAGAGAGTGTTCTTCTTTGACATCGATAACTGTCTGTACCGGAGTTCTACGAGGATCCATGACATGATGCAAGTGTCCATTGTGGAGTATTTCAAGAACGAGTTGCAATTGGCTCATGGCGAGGCTGCAGAGTTGAATCGGACGTATTACAAGCAGTACGGGCTTGCGATCCGGGGACTTGTCATGCACCATGGGATCAACGCCTTGGAGTACAATAGGATGGTGGACGATGCTTTACCCTTGCAAGATATCTTACACCGGGATGACCGGTTACGAGAGTTGATTCTGGCGATCCGTCGCAGTGGCCAGTTTGACAAGTTATGGTTATTCACTAACGCTTACAAATTCCACGCGGCCCGGGTGGTTCGGCTATTGGGGCTCGGCGATCTCTTCGACGGGGTCACGTACTGCGATTACTCGCAACTGGACACTCTGGTGTGCAAGCCGCATCAGATGGCGTTTGATAAAGCCAAGCGTGAATCCGGGCTTGTGGATTACTCGGGAGCATGGTTCATCGACGACAGTGGGAGCAACATTGCGATGGGGCTACGGTTGGGGATGTCCCGGTGCATCCACGTCCAGGAGGACACTGCTTACAACCATGTTCTCGGGGAGACCCCCGAGGGAGCGTTGGTGATTAGAGACGTTTACGAACTGCCAGCAAAATTACCTGAGTTGTTCCAACCAGATATATAAGCTTACTTACATACTCTCTATTTGGTGAATTTCGACTGTTGTTGTTGTTGCTTTCTTTGCTTGGCCACTGCGTACACAAGCCCAGAGAAGAACCCGACGAAGATGGAGAAGAAGGACAAGAAGTTTCTTGGAGCGTCAGCGAACATCAGCCCGGACAAAGCGATTGGCAATTTGTTCAATGCACCGACCATCGAGTAAGTCGTCGAGGAAGTGACACGGACACACCAACCGGAACAGTACGAGATCCCGACCGAGGCAAGACCCGAAATGACCAATGCAATGACCGTGGATTGTGTGAAGTTGATTTCGAGGTTCTCGCGGGACCAATCCTCGCACATGAACGATGCAGACAACATGATGGGCAGCGCCAGGACGTTGTTGTAGAACATGGTGTCGAAATCCTTGAACTTGGTCAACTTCAATCTCAGTCTCATGATCAACACGAACAACGCAGAGGCAATACAATTGGCAAACATCCAGAAATAACCAGCGTTGAACACGGATTCCTCGACCAAGCTGTCCACTGCCTTCTTCTGCAAGGCTTGCTTGTCACCCATGGTCGCCAACACACTCGACACGACCATAAGGATAAAAGACGATAACTCCATCGTGGTCACCGTCCCACCAAAGAACAGCACTTCACCGTAAGCAATCAAGATAATCGTCAAATTCTTGAAAATCGTATAGATTGGCACGGCCAGAAACTGCAGTGCCTTCATAGAAGTGAACGTCATCAACACCAACAGCACAGCAATCGGCATCCAGTTTCTCGCGTCAATCATGTTCAATGGCCTGAATTTCGCATACCCAAGCGGCTTCAACACAACAAGTGCCATAGTACAAACAAACGACTGAGCAAAAAGGATCACAAACGGCATGTTAAACCCTTTCAAGTTCACAACCTTCTTGTTCGTCACAGTCATTAAAATCGATGACGCACAGTACGACATGATCGAAATCGGCCCAGAGTTCGTCACCGACGCCCATGGGTCGTGTGCTTGCGTCTTCAATTCCGACATACTTACCAATACACCGCTATCCTTGGTACAATCACCTTTCCAAATCCCAATTCATAGTGGATAGGAACAGCTTTGGCGTCTTTTAAAAGCCCTCCACGCGCTTTTTGGGCCTAAAAAATTTTCACGTGCGGGTAACGGCTTTGTCGATGGTCCAATTCCAGTACGCCAGGCCCAATGCTGCGACCAAGAGGAGGTTGAAGAGTGCTCTGAGTGCTAGGTATGCTAGCGGGGACCTTGTTCTGTCGATGGGGTCCTTCGAACGGGGGCCCCAGCTGCCGTAGGCGACGAAATATGCCATTTTTTGTTCCGCGCGGGGCATTGCGGTCCAAGGCCCCGTCATTTGCCACTCCAGATACTCCTGTATCTCTTCCTGGAGCTCTGGTGCAAGGCGGGTCCAGTTCTTGAGGCTCTGTGCAAGGTCTGGGGGCGTGTAGGTCGAGAAGGAGACGTTTGGGCGCCGGGCAAGCAGCTGGAGCCCTTGCAGGGCTCCACGGCCGCTGGGCGCTGGCCACGTCCTGTTGACACTGCTGGCCAATTGCAACACACGCGTCCTAGCACTGATCATCGCAATTGCGCTGCTGAGGGAAGGCCCTTTTCAAGCTCGATGTTTCATCGTGTTAATAACGTTATTATATGTTATTAAGACTATACCAGCACACTCAAGGGCCCTTTTCCAGATCAAAGCCATCAAAACGGACCCATTGACCCGTCTCGACTGTATAATGTCCTCGTACGGTGACCTATCTGTATGTATTTTGTGTTTAGAGCTTGCTATTCGAGTCTTTACTAACGATTCCAGGTGTCCCAAGGGACATGGTGTTTATAGAACCAATTTACTTCCAGTGAGCCTCTAAGCTCGTCTTTGCCCCTAGAGAGCCAACGGTACCTTGCCGTGGTTTTGGCAGTGGCCGCTATCGCGTGCCTTGTCGGTGCAGTGGCCAGCCTTTCTTCTAGCAAGTCCGTGACTTCGAAACTTGTCCTGTACACTTTGCTGAGTGCCATTGGCAGCCTCGTCGCAGGGTTCGCCGTTGTGTTCGTCAGCAATAGTGTTGGTGTTTATATCTGAATATATGTACGTATGTATGGCTACAGTTTCAATAAGTCCTCGTCGAGGTTGACCATCTTGTAGTATCGGACTTCTGCACCGTTCTCCACGGTGGACCCATTGCCCTTCATATCCATGAGAGTGGACAGCATCGCCCGGGTGCTTGCCGTGAGCCGCTCGAGGCCGCAGTCTTGGTCCTTGTTTAGAAACGCAAGGACGCTCGAGTTCACTACTTGGAACAGTCTGTCCCGCAAGAACTCCGGCGTTAGGTAAGCCCTCAGAGCTTCGGGGGCCTCCCGTTGCGGGTCAGAGTACGCTAACAGTGCAGAGACGGAGCTCAGTTTCTCGCCATAAGTGTCTCGTAAGTGGCGTGAGATGCTTGGGTTCTGTACAAACATCTTTGAAAGCCCCTGGCCATCGTTTACTATCTCTTGGATACTCTTCTCGTTGGTGGCTATGGACCATAGAAACTGAGCCAGGCGCAGCTCAAACATCAGGTCGTAGTTTACATCCAGCAGGCCCGGCAATTGTGAGGTGATATATTGGATGCATTCTTCTAATTTGCGTGCATGGATCAGCTTCCTCAACTCGTGCCTGATCCGCAACACTCGCTCTTCTTTGATGATCCGTTGCTCGTTAGTCATTAGTACGTCGTGCGCAAACGTGTCTGCATGCGTGTTATCGCGTCTCAAATCCTGTAGAAACCCCTTGGCAACGTCGATTAGACCTTCATGGACTAAGTAGTCGTTGATAAGCACGTTTAGCGTGGCAGGGATAGATCCATCCTCGGTGGTGAGATGATTGATCAAGGGGGAGTCCGGTTTGGTCAACGTGTTGCCATCAAACCTCGTGTCAGGTCCAAGTAGAAATTTCGGGACAAAGTTGACATCAGACATCTCGATATCCTCATTCTGATTTGAAGCTTTACTGTTCTTGGACGCTTCTCCGTCATTCTCACTCTCTTCCTCCTCACCTTCCTCTTCGTCTTCCCTCGTGTAACTTGTGGTAAATAGATCAGAGGTCATCGAAGTTTCTGCAACGTCTGCCCGGTGTTTAAAAGTGGGGGCTTCAGGATTCTCACTGATACTTACTGTCTCGTAGATGTGGTTCAATGCCTTTGATTTCCATTTCTCTTGGTAACCATTGATATCGAAGATGAACTCCTCGTAAAGCCCGAAGTTTGCCCTTATGGAATTCCCCGGTTTCAACGCTATCGCTGGTATCAAGTTGATGTCATGTAAATCTGTGAATGCAGTACCCAGGTAAACACCGTTCTTAGTGAAGAAAATCGATCCGTCCACAAGGTTAAGACCACATCCAATAACGTCGTCACGTCCATACGGAGTGGAGTATGCATTTGATTGTGTCCCCGAAGAGATCGACCCGTCACAGCCGGAGTAACCAAAGAATCCTACCTCGAGCCCATTCTTATTATTCCCTGTGGAAGTTGAGCCAGGATCATTACCCATGGCCGATGAACCACTGCCTCCGCTCCCACTGATGGTACCTGTCCCAGTGCCCGTCATGGCGCCAGTGGCATTGATCACTGTGGTCCTGATCTCACTCGTGGACCCAAAATCCACAGCACTGCCACTACTTCTCCTCTGCCTACCGTCTGTGCTTGACACAGCACCTCTACTAGAAGTTGGGCCAGTCGATGTTGTCTCTAGCGGTTGGCCAGAGCTGACCGTATCAGCATCGCTATGGGGCGAGAACTTATACCCAACAATCATATTACTGTTAGCACCTCCCTGTGTGCTACTCACAGTGAGCACACGGATCTCATAGTAATATATCGACAACAGGTTCAAGGGTAAAGAATTGTTAGACCACGTCACTGCGTAGTCCAATTTTTGGTTTGCGTTTGCCGCGTTTCTTAACCGGTTACGAGCGTATGACGACGATGTCGACTTCTCTAAAGAGGCAAACGCCTGCCAATCTGGGTTAGGTGATAATTTTGACACCCCATCTGTCGATACCAACACACAATTATTCGGTTGCGACAGCCATTGAGTGGGGAGTCTATACCCAACGACAGAGTACAGCCCCGTATCGATCAAATTATCCTTCATATTGATATCCAAGCTGCGTACCGCCTGGTTCCTGCTCGTAGTAGGTGGCTCGCTGTCTTGCCCCCGATGTGACTCCTCAGTAGACACCTCTTCTGATGCCCCCACTTCGTCATTGCGCCAACGTTGAGGCGGTTCTTGCTCATCTGACAGACTCACAGCAGAGGAGTCCAGAGTCGGCCTACCAGAGTCGTGGACGCCCGGATCCACCGCCCCAGGCTGCCGTGCCAGCAAAGCGTCTGCACCGGGGTAAAAATATTGGTACACTTGTAAAAGGTAGTCATCCGTAGTAGAAGTGTATGAAAGAGTGCCTAGAACCCCCAGTTGAGACAGCTTTTGCCACACTTCTTTCCTCGTGCCCTTGGACACTTTAAGACGCCTCTCACGAGTATCAACCTGCGAACTCACCCGATGACTGCCATTCAACGATTCTTGAGAAACCCACCTCTGCGGGGACACGGACCTAGAAACATCCGCAACTTCACCACCGACACTATCGTTGACTCTCTGCCTCTTACTAGACCTCAACAACACCTTCTTATGCTCCAAATAACGGGACCACAGCTCATACGCTATCGGCTGTTTTAGCAAATATTCAGGGTACAGGCTCCTTACAAACAGGCTATCTGCCGCTTCCATCTCCATAACTAATCGACCTTGGGCTTTCCTCTGACACTGGTCCCCCAACACACACTTACAGCCAACTACCACACTGCTTGATCACCTTCTTATCCCTTCCAAAGTACATTGGAATGGTTTGCCAACGGAAGGGCCTTTGGAATAATCTGATAAACGAGCCCTAATTGGTAACGTCGTGATCCACGAGCCCTAAGGCAATTTGGCACGTGACACACACTGTCACGTGCAACACACATAGGCACGTGATATAAGTTCGTCACGTGTTTGTGTATCACGTGGCTGTTCACATCACGTGACATACACTGTCACGTGCCAATCCATATCACGTGCTTGTGTACAACCTCTGCGGTGCTTCCCGCCCACTGCCAAGCTCCCATTGCCTGGTCTTTGGCAATGGCTTTACCTGTAAAGCAGTATTCAAACTAGTACATAAGTTTAGACCTGTATATATAGTTTCGGTGCCGTACCACACTCTCTAAGCTTCGGTGGAGTCCTCCACAGTCTCTTGTTGTGCGGCTTGCAATTTGCGTTCGCTCTCCTCACGGGTTTGGAACGCCAAGTTGGCCTTCGATCTCAAGATGTACGAGTACTCGCCGACTTCTTTCAACAGCGTTGACAAGTTGTCCTCGTAGCTCTTGATGAACTTCTTGAACCGTGCGACGTCGGCGTTGTGTTCAAGCAATTGCTCTCTGGCCTCGATGGCTTGTTTCTTCACTTTAATCAACTTCTTCCAATTCTCTTCGGATTGGTCGCCTTCTCCGTCAGCTTGTTCATGCGCAGCGACAACGTCCACGTAGGCTAGTCTCTTGGACCACTCGGCGACCATGACGTTGGCCCACTCTTCGTAGATGTCCGCGTAGTCGTTTCTCAACTCAACGAGCTTGTCGTTCATCTTGCTGGAGATCTTGGTCAGAAGCGCCTTGGCCTCCTCGGTCAACTTGGTCCCGTGGTCGGCGTTTTCTTGAAACAAGTTGCGGACAGACTGGCGGTCGACTGGTTTCTCTATCTGGGTCGTGCCGCTCTTGTCGAAATAGATGATTTGTCCATTCTGAGGGTCGATGTCCACTTTCCCGTCAATGTTTTCAATCATCGAGGTCAACTCTGCAAACTTGGCCTTGGAGAAACGGTCAATCTCTTGGATGTGCTCCTTCAAAGCATCCTCGTTCTTGTTTATGATTTTCTCCTGAGACTTCTTCACCTCTTTGTCAAACATCTTGATGATCGATTGGATCTTGGCCTCGATAGAGTCGGACCAAGTATCGAAATCATCTTGCAAGACGGTTTGTTCATCCAAAGCGACTTCGTCCGAGGCCGCTTCCGAGGTTTGACTTTCCACACTGGTAGCCACACTCGAGGACTCGACCTGTGTGGAGGAAGCACTGATATTGGTAGTAGACGTGATAGTGGTCGTCTTAGAGATCGTAGTAGTGGACACGTACTCCGTATCATCGTCCAATCTCTTAGAGACCACTTCTTCATACTTGACAGCAACAAGCGCTTTTAACTCAGCGACACAGGAATGGACCTTATCGCAGATTGGTTGTAAATGCGGTTGGATCTTGGTCACGTACACTTGGTAAATCCCGGCTTGATCGCTCAGTCTGATCAATTGAGGTCTGATCATCGTGGAGTAATAGAAATTGAACCGAGTATGAGCCCATTGGCAATACTCGTTCAAAGAGGCCACACACTTCTTCACAGCAGGTCCTTGACGCAAAAGATCCAGTTTCAAAACAGAAGGTTTCACAACACGCTCGTTGATCTCGGAACCGTATTTCTCAATGTGAGGCTCCAACACAGCGTGGTACTTGGCACCCACAATAGCAACATACGGTCTGACCCTCTCTTTGTAGTAAGGACTTCTCTCAGTGAGCACAGAGTCCCAAGTGGACAAATTGGTGACATGGCAAATCTGGGCCAATTGACCGGAACAGCCATTGAAATGGCAGAAATATTGCAACAATAAAACGCTTACCGTTACCAAGGCAGTCAATTTACTTAAACACCTCATCCTGGTAGCCGTATGATCGTCTTTAAGTGTAAACTCTTGTGTTGTCGTGGTAGAAACAAGGTGGCACTATGAAACACACTGTTTTTAATGAAATATTTAAGAAATTCATATTAAACGATTGCACTGTGAAGTCATCGCAAGCGATTTCCACACGGTTCTGGCTTAGTTAGGTGGTTCAAGGCTGTCACATACGGTAGAATACTACCTGTTTTACCTAGTGGTCCATGTCGTTTTGGCCCTTCGGGTCTGCTGGGGGAGAATCTAAGGTAAGCCATGCGATTAATGAGTATTTGGCTCTTTTGAAAGAATCGCATGAAGACGTCCTATCGCAACATAGCAATGCGGAGCACCATGTCAGTGATGAGTTTAAACGGGAATTGACCTCAAGATTTGTGGATACAGTGATTCAGACGGACAATTTGCCAGATGAGTTGGAAGCGTTGAATCCAACTCTCATCGATTTCCTGTGTAACGGGTATTTCTACTGTGGGGAGGATCAAGTGAACCACATTGACTATCTGTTGGAATGCTTATTAGTGTGCTTGAATATTACTGACGATGAGAGTGCTGGGTCAAAGGAACATTTATTGAAAAGGGTAGACGCAATTTCACAAATATTTGCCACGGATTCGCCCGTGGTGCTAACATGTTTGATTGAGTCTGATACAAGGCTGACAAAGTTGTGGTCACTGATAAATCATCCGGATTTAGAGTGTGAAAGGTCGCCTCAATTGACTGTTTTCTTAAAGATTCATAACTCCTTCCTGCGGTCATGCAAGAGGGATCAGTATTTGAATTACGTGAGAACTTTGCCTCGTTGGGTCGACGATATCTTGCAACACAATGACATCCCCGTGCTGTTTGATTTTATGCTGAAATTATTATGTACAGATAAAGTGGATTGCCCCACCGGGATGTTACAATGTGCTTACGATCAAGAACTCATGAGGAAATGTCTAAGTTTGCTAAATAATACGACCTCCTCATTGAGTGTTCAAAACTGTGTGTCTGACTTTCTAAGGACGTTCATTGAGATGTCAGCAAACGTGGATTTGGATGAAAACTCTATAGGCCCAAATATCTTGACTAGACAACTAGCAAGCCCGCAGTTTGTCTCCAAGTATATTGACATCATCGTTCATGAGAGGGGCAAATCCTCCATGAATTTGATATCAGTGGTTATAGAGCTGATCAGGAAGAATAATCCTGATTATGACTCGGTCGACCCGCTGACGATGAATATCAAAGACAATCCACCAACCCATAAAGATCCAATATACATCGGGTATCTGTTAAAAGGTTTCA
Source organism: Sungouiozyma intestinalis (assembly GCA_003708845.3). NCBI lineage: Eukaryota > Fungi > Ascomycota > Saccharomycetes > Saccharomycetales > Saccharomycetaceae > Sungouiozyma > Sungouiozyma intestinalis. The sequence continues at coordinate 45,082 of PPOJ03000003.1, read as the reverse complement.
CTGAAAACTTGGACAAGATACTAGGTGTTCTATGGGGCAACGTTTCCCAGGGTAAGCAACAGATGATTAACCAATTGGGGCAAGAGTTTGTTCCATTTGGGACAGAGAATTTGAAAATTGTGGAATTGCTTGCCGAGTTGCTGCATTGCTCGAATATGAAGTTAATGAATTTGAAACGAGCTGAAAAGGTTGCTGAAATGAGAGACCTACGAAGAAATGACATTGTTACTAGCCTTCAACATGCTCTGCAGGATTTAGATTTGTCAGAACAGGAGTTTGGAAACGATGGCTCTGATTTTACGCCGACCACTCATGAGATTAACGAAAATTATGACTTACCATATTTAAATGAACGACGGAATCTGGAAATAAGACAGCGTGGGACTCTTGGAGACCTGTTCAAGATAAAATTGGTGGATTTACAAGTGTTCCCCAAATTGTTAAGGTTGTTTCTAGACAATTCTTGGAACAATTTTCTGCATAGCATTATATTTGACTTGATACAACAGTTATTCGACGGTAAGATGGACGCCACTTTCAACGCATTTGTCGTTTACTCGTTATTCGATAACCGTCGAGCACAAGAACGCTTTAATGTAATGGACACTTCCTGTATCGAGGATTTCCGCCTAATCGATGACTTCGTCATACAAGGTTACAAACAGACATGGGCCTCATACACACAGTTCAAAGTTGATTGTGGCTATATGGGACATTTGATGCTGATTGTCGAAGAGATCACCAAATTTTCCAAACTGTTTAAAATCGAGTTAATCAGTCCCGATATCGACGTCGACTTGAAGAGCCCGCGATGGACATACATACATCAGGACCTACTTGGACCAACAAGAACAATGTACTCTCGAATATTGGGCGGCGGTTGCTACATGGAAGACGATGAAGGGAATTTAATTCCTCAAATTCCAGCTGCGGTTCCTGTACCGAACGATGATTTCATCGTCACTTCTCGCATTGAAATAGTGCAAAGGACATGTGCTGATGAGGGCAGCAGTTTAGAGATAACAGAACTCGATTTACATAAGATAATTGACGGACTGCTAGCTATTTAAAAGGCATTGGCTAAAGTTTTGGGTAGGAACCTGTCAATACAGCCCACTACAAATGTTACCAAGCTAAATAATATTCCTGTCAGACAGCATTGACCCTGTCATCGCCTCGCAAGAAGGCAATGTAGAAGTTCTACTTCGCTTCTTCCTGTCCTATACAATATATATACATATAACAGTAAGTGAAAATGAGCCGGTTTCTTGTTGAAAGACCCAGTTCCATACTGTTTAAAGGGCATAACCAGCTCATATTCGGTGGAAGCTTCAACGAAAGGGTAGCAGAATGAGCGTTGCTATTAAACCCCATGATTGGGCTGTTAGATTAGTGGCCGGTGCACGCAATTCCATGGTCCCAATGGACAAACTACCTGCTCCGATAGACTATAAATCTATGGACAGTTCCAGCAAGAAAGCGTCTAAATCGTCTGCCAAAGCTGCTAAGCAAGACCAGACAGAGCAGATCAACGCATTGCAAGTCTCTAAAGCTTGGGAAATCGCTTTGGGACCTGCTAAATCGGTGCCCATGAATTTTTTCATGTCCTACATGTCTGGGTCCTCTTTACAGATTATCCCAATAGTCACTGCTCTGATGCTTTTGTCGGGTCCTGTGAAAGCTATATTTGCCATAAACTCTGCGTTTAAACCTGTGTTGGGCAACGCACAGACTTTACCCCAGGTGCGGTTTGCCATGTTGGTTTATATCCTAGGCCAGTGCGTTCTTATATATATAGGTATGAGGAAACTGAACCAAATGGGGTTGATACCTAATACTAGAAGTGACTGGTTACGTTGGGAGAGGCCCGCAGTGTATAACAGAAATTTACGTTCGTATGTATTCTAAACTGGCATTGAGTATGTACTAAGTTTTAGTTTCAAACTTGGCTTGAAAGATCTGTTGCAAGTTATACTTCTTGTACTTGGTCCTGTAGTCAGCATCGACAACCGACATGCCTATGTTGCTCTTGAAACATTCAACGATGATCAACTTGTCATAATTTTTCAAATCAACGGTATGGCCCATAGCTTTATCTTGACAAACTTTAGAAACAATCAGATTGATGATATCCATCCTTTCAATCGTGTTGAAATTTCTTCTGGTCACCTCTACAGCGAACTTGAGTGGTTTTTGGTCCTTTGTGGCTAGGAAATGGGGCTTAATGATTTGTTCTGCCAATTTAGATAATTGTTCCAAAGAGCCACTGCAAGAGTTTGTGATCGGAGTCAATTTGCTAATATATCTAGTCCTCTTGACCTTATTCTCAGGATCAGCCAATTCCTCAATGATCTTGGCCACAAATTGTTCAGGAACGATTGGACGCCTGGTCTTACAGAAGATGACACATTCACAATCCACGTTAACAAATTGTAAGTACTCTTTTTTCTTCTCATCTTTAGTCTTGGTTGACTTTAACTCTTGTAACTCTTTAGACAATTGGTCCTCGATGTCTAACTCTTCCTCAGAATCCTCGCTGTTTTCATCACCGGCAGCTTTAATCTCTTCTTTGTAGAATTCCTCAAACTTTTCCTCTAATAACAAGCCTAACTCTTGAGCAGCTTGGTTTTCCTTTCTTCTAGCACACGTAGCGTATATTCCCGACGTTCCAGGGTCTATAAACCCTGAAGAGACTTTGAACTGGTAATTATTAAAGTTAGTAAAAACGTCTGGACACCAGCTCGAAATCAATCAAAATAATCATACTTTCTTCCTCTTTTTATCATTACTGGCGCTATCATTGCTTCTCTTGGGCCCCATCGTAAATATTGTGGTCAATGGGTCTTTTTGGGCGGTCTTGTAGAATAAGTTTCAACAGTGATCGTAATGAAAAGTCATCGCAACTCATCGCTTCAATATTAAATGTAGCGAAAAAGATATATTGATAGTGACAAATTCTTCAATGATCCAGTATGTAGTAGTAGCCTTGACAGGATCTATGGATATATATAATATCTATACTTGCAGTTCACTCTTACTATGCTTTCTCAAAGCCTGTTGAAAAAAGTGGAAATCTTGGCGTTTAAGCCTGTGTCGTTGCCATTTTCTGATTCATCGGTATTGTTCGATAGCCCTTCTTGTTCCAAGGACTCATCCATCTCTGGTGGAACTTGGGTGACTTTATTCATTAGTAGTTGCGCTTCGTCCGGTTTTATACGTGAAAACTTCCTCATACGGATTTCTGGGTCGTTGTACCCACTCAAACTGTGAGACTTCATTAGTTCGATACATTGGTTCAATTCCGTGAAAGTCTCTTCTAAGGATTTCATATTGTTTTCCAATAAAGATTTGTCTGCAGTGAAACTGCCAGCCCCCGTGGCATTCGCCCCACTGTTATTGCTATCGGCCCTTGGATTGGATTGCTGGAGCGTTCCCGGAATCACGCTTTGTAAATAATTAATATCCACTTCAAAGTTGTAGACACTCTCCTGGGTAATCTTTTCTGGGGTCTCGTTCAGTAGGATGTCTAATATTCTTCTAGTTAATGAGTCAAACTCTCTAAAGATTAATAAAGTTTGGACATTGTACGGAAGGTTGACTAACGTCGAGGCAAACATCATCTCCAAAAATTGAGTCAAATCAATGACAGAGATATCAGGTTCTTCTCGTGTGGTGGTGGCGTGCCAGTCAAAGTGTACGGTTTCTAAGATATCTTGCACTTTAGAGTCGATCAAATCAATTAATTTACTCTCTGCAACCTCTCTACTCTCATTGAAATGCCTTATTGCAGATAATCTAACCTCCATATCTGGGGCTTGCATAATGTTTTCCTTTGAGATATAATTACTAAATTCTTCTGAGGCAACAATGAAGTAATCAAGGTTAATGAGAATTTGGGCTATCTCTTCTCTTGACGTACTATCCAATTTTTCACGTATCTTGTAGTTGACAATCTCATTGAAAATTTTGTCAATTTCTTTGTTCAGCAGTTTACTGATCTCTGTTAGATCATGACGATAAAACACAGAGACAAAAGCAGATAGCTTTGTGTAACATTTCCTTGCCAAAGTGCAGGTCATAGGGTACAATGGAGAAAACGGTAATGTAATGGCGAAATCCTCGCCATCAGTATCTGGAATTTGAATCGAATCGTCTTTCTTTAGCCAACAAATCTTTAACACTTTCTCACATAATTTTCTATCGTTGATAGCTAAGGGCATAAAGTCATCATCATTCAACAATAGTTGGAACTCTTCGTCAAACGACCTTACATTCACATGGCAGAATTTCTCAAAGGTATGTTTCATGAGTTCATATAAAGGTTTAATGTTCAATGCATAATTCTCTAGGATTGAAATGTAAAGCCCCAAGAAGTCTTTGAATTCAATCAATTGCTCCTCTGTGTGTAAATTGTGGCGTAAGAAATGTTTTAAATAAGGAAGTAGCCGGTGCATCAACGTTTCCCAAAATTCATTAGTGGAGTTATAATTGTTATTGGCCAGTAGAAAATCAGTGGTAAGGTTCAGATTAATATCGTAAAGCAAAAAGCCCAGAATTTTCAACAGGTAGTCCTTTAAGAATTGTAAAGATAGTTCCTTGGTGAAGGTGTCTTGAGAAATATCATTCCCCGTAGTCACACTAGAATCGGAAACTGCACTACTCTTCTTCAAAATCAAAGGATGTACAATTTTATTTTTTCTAAACTCATAATCTTTCGTGAACTCTTCTAATAGATAATCAGTTTCTTTCAAGTTTTGAAAGATCATGATAGCGTCATAGAATTCGTCCATATTGAAGAAATTTCCAAGGCCCAAGTTCATCATAGTCTCTTGCTTTCTTAAGGACATCTCTACGGGCGAGTTGAATCTAAACCCACTATAATACTTCACCGAGGATTTTGTGGATAGCCATGAAGTTAATAATTCATCCCGATAAATGTTAAACACAGTGTTCCCAACTTCTCCTAGGTTTTTGCCCAGGTTAGAATTAAAAGAGTTTTTAATCAGATTAATACATTCGTCCTTAGTGGCAGCTTTCAGAACTGGGATCGAATCATAAATTTCTTTCAAGAATTGGAAGTTGTAATCCTTGAACTCTTGTAGATATAGTTTCTCTAAATTGTCCAAATTCTGTAACGCCTTAAAAAATTTCCTATCACCTATCATCTGTTGGCACTTACTAGACAGCTCTAGCAATCTGACAATCTTACTTATCAAGATAATCGCCTCAGAGACCTTGATGGAAGTCTTCTTATTATTCACGAATATCTGTTTCTTGGTAATCAAGTCCCTCGTAGATCTAGTCAGAGCCTCTTGGAATGTGTCCACTTCACTTAACAACTCGTTCTCAATAACGTACTGAAGGTTAGATATTTCTCCTACAGATCCTTCCAATTTATCGTTGATTTGAGAGTCCTGTAACAATTGAAACTCTAAACCTTGAAAGTTCTCATCTACAGAGTTCTCCAACTCCTCAATAACAGTGTCAAGCTCGTCACGCTCTACTGCTTTCCTCAGAAATGGAACCCACTTGTCAAAGGATTGCGGGTTCAAGTCCATTACAGGATCAGTTCTTTTCCTCATGGCATCATCGGTCCCTAACCCATCCTTTAAAGCCTCATGGTCAAGGCTTGCCATATTAGACGCCGGCTCAGAGCTCAACAAGATTTTCTGGAACTCTTCCGTTAATAACGTTTCTTGCTCCATGGTTGAAGTTAATAGATCTTTACCAGTCAACCTTCTATAGACACTAACCCAATTGAATTCGGAGCTCTAACAATATAACACAATGCACAGCACGTTGATAGCCTCCCACTCTCTGTGTCAGGGTTCTACACGGTTTGAGCGATACTGCTCTCTTTTAAGGTGGGACTGACTCTCTTGTATTAAATAAATAATGCACTTTTGTATGGTTTTAATATATCAAAACCAGTTGAATATATAACTTAAAGGCTAAAACAAGACGAAAGATCACAATGAAGCGTTAGTAATTACATACACGGCAAGTAGTATATTAGTATCTTATTATAGATTAGTAGTACACTGAAAGAGTGTGTCGGATTATTTATTTTTGAAGGAATATTTGGATGCTTGCACCTGTTACTTTCAATCTATTGATTAGTACAGTTGTTTGATGTTCTCAATAACACAACCTGGTTGTCCATCAGCTCTAGTCTCTAGTGTACCAATCTCGTAGACTCTCTCGTTAGCTTTCTCTAAAGCTTCCTTGGCTCTTGCTACGTTTTCTTTCTTTACAATAAGGACCATTCCGATCCCCATGTTTAACGTTCTGAAAATATCATCCATGGGGATGTTCCCAGTCTTACCAAACCATGTCATTACTTCTGGTATTTCCCAACTGTCCATATCAAGTTTGGCTTGTAAATGGTCAGGTAATGTACGAGGAATGTTCTCTACTAATCCACCACCCGTTATATGAGCCATCCCCAGGATTAATTGTTGTTTCAATAATGGCAATAGTTGCTTGACGTATATCCTGGTAGGAACAAGTATACCTTCTCCTAGAGTCTTTGAACTATCCCAGGGACAAGCGTCTGTCCATTTCAACCCACTACGAGCAATGATTTTTCTTACTAAGGAAAATCCATTTGAATGAACTCCATCGGATCCTAACCCCAGAATCACGTCCCCCTGTGACATTTGCTCGGTCTTTGGTAGCAGTTGGTCTTTCTTCACAGCTCCAACAGCTGTTCCGTTAGTGTCATAATGACCATCAGGGTACATCCCGGGCATCTCAGAAGTTTCTCCTCCAACTAAAGCACATCCACTTTGTAGACATCCGTCGACCACCCCTGATACAAACTTGGCAGCTACCTCTACGTCCAAAGAACCAGTGGCAAAGTAGTCTAAAAACATCAAGGGCTCGGCTCCCTGGACCACTAGATCGTTAACATTCATGGCAACCAGGTCAACTCCGACAGTGTCGTGGATCCCGGTCTCTTGGGCAATAATCAACTTTGTCCCCACACCATCCGTTGCGGCGACCAATAAAGTGTCTTCATGATTGTAACCGGCTTTAGCTAGATCAAATAACCCACCAAACCCACCGATATCAGAGTCTGCACCGGGCCTGCGGGTCGATTTCACCTTGTCCTTAATTGTCTTTACCAATAGGTTGCCGTTATCTACAGAAACACCTGCATCTGCATATGTGATGGCCGCTGAATCAGCGGTCTTCGAAGAGTTCAAAGCCCGATGAGCGATATCCTTTCTATAATATTTATCTTTGAAATTGATACACTCCACGGCCTCATAAGCTACACGGACTGCCTCTTGTACAGAATCACGTACAGCGGTCACAGCAAGGACTCTACCACCAGACGTTACTAGTTGACCTTTAGTGTTTAAGCTAGTCCCTGCATGGAAAACAAAAGAACCTTCAGGTAGACTAGTTTCGTTTATTGTAATTTGATCATTGGTATTGTATTTCTCAGGGTATCCGCCTGCTGCTAGCACCACTGTGGTGGCAAAACAGTTAGGTTTTAGTTTTATTTCTACTGAATCTAATCTGTGTTCCGCCGCGGCAAGAAACACTTGGGCCAAATCAGTGTCCTTGGAGAGTAAAGGTAAGATCGCTTGAGTTTCCGGATCTCCGAATCTAACGTTATACTCCAACACTTTAGGTCCATTCGAGGTAAGGATTAACCCGGTGAATAGGACACCGACAAAAGGTAGTCGATCCTTCCGCAAACCATCGATCGTAGTCTTAATGATATCTGTGTCAATTTGTTTCAAAAGATCTGGCGTAGCCACTGGAGCAGGGGCGTAAGCACCCATTCCGCCGGTGTTCAATCCTGTATCGTTCTCACCTATCCTTTTATGATCCTGAGCGGCAGGCAGGTTGTAGTACGAGTGTCCATCAGATATCGTCAAGATCGAGATCTCTTCGCCGGATAAAAACTCCTCGATGACAATAGCGTCGCCAGCGTCACCAAACTGTTTATCGACCATAATCATTTGCAATGCGTCCAAGGCTTCTTGTCTTGTTTGTGGGATCAAAACACCTTTCCCTGCGGCGATCCCATCAGCCTTAATCACTACGTTGTAATCTATCTCTTCCAAGTGTTTCTTAGCCTCCTGAACGTCGTTCGTATGGAAATAACGCGCGGTAGGGATATTGTGTCTTGTCATGAACTGTTTGGAGAAGATTTTGGAACCTTCCAAGACAGCAGCTTCACTCGAAGGCCCAAACACTGGAACACCAATCCTTTGAAAAACTTTGTGGATACCATCCACCAACGGTTGTTCAGGCCCAGGAACCACCAACCCAATGTCGTTCTGTAAGGCAAATTGCTGTAATTGATCAAAATTCGATGGAACGGGTTTCAAATCTGGTAGTAATTCGACCTTGTCACTACGGATGGACGCAATGCCTCCATTTCCAGGTGCAACAAACACATTATCGACACTGGCAGACTGGTTTAGCTTCCACACTAGAGCGTGCTCTCTACCACCATTCCCTAATACCAATACTTTCAACCCCATTTCTTCCTTGTCAGTGCTGATATGTTCAAGTTTAGTGCTTCTGTGTTTGTGTCTCTATCGTCACTGCTCAATCCACTGCACCCAACTGCGTTCCAACCTGGTTTATATACACCAATATCTGCTGAACAAAGCATACGAGCATTGAGACTCAACTGGCTTTTATTGAACATTTAAAAGCCCAAACTGAGTCACAGTCTTCGCGAAAGGAGTCATATACCTGTTCTGGGGTTCAACTCCTCTGTCGGTCGCACTTTAGCAGTCCCGGGTTCGAATCGCGCTCTTGGCTTACTTTATTATGTCTTGGGTTCGAGTCCCGCCTCGGTACATTTGCTCAGTTGCTGCTTTTGTGTAATAAATGGAAACCCACCCAATTGAAAGTAACACTCTTCTAGCCACGATAAGAGTGGCTGCGAGTGGTGTAACCGTCGATCGAAGTGTATTATCGGGTTCTTGTGGTGTCTAGTGGAGCAATGATTTGTGTTTCTCGTTGGAGCCGTTTGAACTGGGCTCGGAACGCCCGTGTAAGGTCCATTATGGTGAACTCATCGATTCGAAACACATTGGAAAGTCTTCCCTCTGTTGGTGTTGTAGTCGTAGGAGGCGGTCATGCTGGGTGTGAGGCAGCCGCAGGTGCTGCTAGGACCGGTGCGGAGACCGTGTTGGTGACGCCTTCGGCGGCTCAGATCGGTACGTGTTCTTGTAACCCGAGCATGGGCGGTGTCGGCAAGGGCACGTTGTTGAGGGAGGTAGACGCACTGGATGGGCTTGCCGCTAGGGTCACTGATAAAGCAGGAATCCATTTCAGGATGTTAAATGCTAGTAAAGGCGCCGCAGTCTGGGGTCCCAGAGCTCAGATTGATAGAAAGCTTTATTTGAGACACATGCAAGACGCTATAATGAACTACCCTAAGTTGACTGTAATGGAAAATAAAGTGAGAGACCTTATCATTGACCCAGTATCGAAGGATGCTAGCGGTGTTGGCGGCGCTGTTGTCGGTGTAATCTTACAAGATGGTGAGTTACTAAAGTGTTCGAAAGTGGTTATCACCACGGGTACTTTTTTAAACGCTGAAATCCACATTGGCCAAAGGACAATCCCAGCTGGTAGGATCAATGAATTACCTAGCTATGGAATTAGTGAGACTCTCGCAAACGCCGGGTTCAAACTGGGGAGGTTAAAAACGGGAACACCTGCTAGGTTGGATGGTAGGACCATCAAGTTTCAAGGGTTGCAAAGGCAAGAAGGTGATAAATCGCCTTACCCGATGAGTTTCCTCAATGAGACTGTCTCGATAGATAAACAAGTAACATGTTTCGAAACTGAAACCACTCCAGCGTTACACGAATACTTGAATCAAAATTTGCATAAGAGTATACATATTAAAGAGACCGTAAAGGGCCCCAGATATTGCCCATCGATAGAGGCTAAAGTATTGAGATTCCCCGAAAGGAACTCGCATAAGATATGGTTAGAACCAGAGGGACTAGATTCACATATCATATATCCAAATGGGATTTCCAATTCGATGCCAGAGGATGTTCAATTGCAGATGATGAGAATGGTACCAGGGCTGGAGACCGTAGATATTGTTCAACCCGCTTACGGGGTGGAATACGATTATATTGACCCACGGCAATTGACACAATCCTTAGAGACTAAATTGGTTTCAGGTTTATTTCTTGCTGGGCAGATCAATGGGACTACAGGTTATGAAGAAGCATGTGCACAAGGGCTTGTCGCAGGTGTTAACGCAGGGTTATCGCACCTTGAAAAACCCTCGCTGTTATTGAAAAGGTCTGACGCTTACTTGGGAGTGTTGATCGATGACCTTATCACTAAAGGTGTGGAAGAACCATATCGGATGTTTACTTCAAGGTCAGAATTTAGAATCACTGTCAGAGCAGATAATGCTGATTTGAGACTTACAGAACTGGGGTATAACTCTGGCTGTGTGACAAGAGACAGATGGGAGAAATTCCAAGACAATAAATCAATATTCGATGAAACCATACAAAAACTGAAATCCTTTGCCTGTAGTAGTGAACTCTGGACCCGTAGGTTGGGGATTCAAGTCGCAAACTCGCATACTAATAGGCCCGCCTGGGAATTGTTGAGGTTCACTGATGTTTCTTTAAACAAGATTAGTACAAATTTCCCAGAATTGAAAATTAATACGGATAATATTCCAAGGCATGTCATATTAAGTATCGAGGTGGAAGGTAAATATGCACCCTTTATCGTTAAACAAAACCAATACCTGAGAGCGTTCCATGCTGATGAGAATATACTGTTGCCTACAAATATCGACTACTCTTCAATAAACAATCTTTCATCGGAATGTATATCATTGTTGAGCATGGTAAAACCTATCACTATTGGACAAGCTAGAAGAATACAAGGGATCACGCCAGCGGCAATCTTTGAACTTTATAAATACGCAAGACATGGCAACCCACTTACGACCAGCGCATAAAGGGAAAGGCCGTACAAGACACCATAATACATTGCTAACATACCAGCGTTCTGGTAATTAGTAAGCTTGAATGAACCTCACTAACCTAATGAAATGCAGAGCAATGAACGACATACGATGATACGCTGTCCAACAATAAAGTTATTTTTCCAGAAAAAAATATTGGAGTGACAACATTACTCCTATTTTTCCTTTATTCCACGCCCTAGATACACAGCACCATCATCTAATGGAGTGATCATTAACCCCAGGAACCTGACAACAGTCAACAGTGCTGGTCAAGCTTAGTCTTTGGACCCTCTGGAATGAGGGAGGGTAACGCTTTCTTTGTATATTCCTTTGAAAAATTTAGACAAACTGACAGGTTTAATTCTATCCAGTGAGAGTCATAACTGTCCACAAGTGTTAGTTATTCTTGTTAGCAATAAGGTCTATATGCACCTTGAAAGATAGTTACTGGATTGAGTGATATTTTTTTTCCTGCTTCTGTCTTGTCGGATACCGTTCCATAAGAGGATAGGATAACTGTTAAGTTTGCGATTTTACCAGTTATGAATGATAGTCATCAAGGGTTTCAAGTATTAGATACAGGTATCATAGAGGGCGTAGGGTCCTCTTCAGGTTATTACGGGACTCGGTCCTCTAAAAATGAGACATTAGACAACGCTAAAAACGTGGATGCATATTTGTATCAACAATTAAAGCAAGAGTATGACACTTCGAATGATTTGAAAGATACGATATCTAGGAAGTCTAGAGCGGGTGATGATTCTAATTATAAAATATCGGATGGGTCTTCGAAGATAGCGACAGTAGACGGCCCCACTAAAGAGAAACCCAACCCCTTAGATACAGACAATTATAATCATACAGAACCGTTAAATTCTGAATTCTTACAGGATGCAGAGGCTACGTTTAGCCAACCTTTGGATGAATCGCTGCAATCTCCGGAGATAAACCCGCCTTTTAATGCCGCGGATGGTAACGGAGAGAAACCCTTTTATGTGAATGCAAAACAGTATTATCGAATACTGAAGAGAAGATACGCAAGGGCCAAACTAGAGGAGAACTTGCGTATATCTAGGGAGAGAAGGCCATATTTGCACGAGTCAAGACATCGCCACGCTATGCGGAGACCCAGAGGTCAAGGTGGAAGGTTTTTAACTGCTGCTGAGATTGATGCCTTAAAGGATAACAAACTAGCTGCAAACCAAGAACCTGATACAAAGAGTGTCACTTCGTCAAACAAAATAAAACAAGAGGGAAATGAGAGTAAAGCATAACTCTTATTTTGCTCTGCGTTGTTTTTACTTTGACACCCAACAATTTGCAAATCGGTATCATTGGTTGTATTAAAATTATACCACATCAACAACAGAAATATGAATCTGAAGAAACAACACTTTTCATGTATAAAGACTAAAAGTTAGAGACTAAAATATATTCTTTTAAATAAATTCTAACATTCTTACTAATGGTAACCAAATGAAGTTCTCAAATTCGGACACGTATTCATAGCTGATCCGTGGAAGAAAAAGAAGATGCCTTGATGTTTAAACGGCAGAGATGATTTTGTTCAAAGAGACCTGTTCTTCGTTCGACAATTCCGGCAAGAAACTGTTAGTGAAGTCGTTACCTAATCCTTGAACAAACTTCTTTAAGCTCTGGGCGCCATATGTCTTTAGGCCATTGACTGGATCTATCTCTGGCGCAGGGTCCATGGGTTTAGCCGTGACACTGATCAGTTTACTGAAGGAAGAGCCAAAAGTAGAGATCTCCTCTGCGTTATCCAAATCAATCAAATCGCTATTAATATTACCAACATTTTCACTTAATATGGATTCCATGATGGCCTTCAGCGTGAGTGGGAGTAAAGTTGGGTATTTCGTGGCGAACGTCGATGACATTCCTTGGTTTAGCAACTCGATACCGCCTAGAACAGCCACCTTACGTTCTAGTAAGTTAGCAAGTGTAGGGATAGTAGGCACTACGAAATTAGTCCAGATTTGCATAAATATTCCGTCTTGAACAGCATCTAAGAATTGAATGACAAAGGCATCACCCAACTTCAATAGAAGCAAACTGAGGAAAACGGTCAATTTTTTCACATACCTTTCAGTCTTTGAATTCTGCAACCGTTGTAACAGCAGTACTGCAACTTGTTTCAAGTAAGGGCTTAAACGGTCCTGTGGTATCACTAGCATTATAGTTTCTAACAACTCGAAACCATAAGGCTCAAAAGCTTTAGACGCTATTAATCTTTGGAAGACACCCAGGACAGGGATTAGGTCAGGGAATATACTCGAGTCTACCGTTATGAAAGCCCTTAATAACCTAGTGACTGCAGGAACGTTACCTTTCAAATCCCATACGGATGGAGCTAAGATAGGCGTAGCCAATTGGTTAACACTTTCTGTGGTCTTTTTAGATCTCTCTAGAAAGAATGCAATTAGTTGGAAAACATATGGAACGAATTCCTGAATTTCCTCGTTTAATATATGTAAGAAATGAGGCATTAACTCTTCCACATAGTTTGGTAAAGTTTCCAAAGGTGTATAGTTAAAGATGGACCCTATAGATTCAAAAGTGTAATGGGAGAATCTTGGGTTCGAGGGATTTTTTGAAATGATAATGACAATGGATTGCAATTGTTTTAAGATCTCAGGGAAAAACAACAGCATAGAATCCTCAGAGTTTTGTAAAATTCTGTATACAGCTTTCATGAGGAATTCATTTTCTGCCAATTTTTCCGGTGTATGGCCCTGGTTAGTGATTAAATGAAGTAGGTTCTTCAATAGGATTTCTGAACTGCCAGCTAAATCTTCCTTCTTAAATATGAATTTTGTGGAAGACACACTTTCTCTTACCGTAAGGATTCTTTCAATGGTAACAGCTGCATATGAATAAACAATATATTCACTAGAAGTTAAGAATTTTGCTAAGAGAGGCATAACCTCGATGAGGTCTACTTTAGTTAATTGATTCCTAAACATATAGACAAATTTAATGGCATCAATTTTTAAAATAGTGTGTGGGACTGTTGAAGTCAAGTCAGGGATGACTTGCTCTTTGTAAAATTCTATCACGTTCAATAACGGGTTTGTGGCTAGCACACCATTCGAAGTGATATTACCATTTATCGCTAATGTGATGAAAAGGTATCCGTATAAATCCTTGTATTTCCAGTATTGTGTCGGGTTGCTTTGATACTGTTGATAAAATTCTTTCATATGTTTTAAAAACACATTGGTTACTAAAGCCTCGTTTTGCTCTTTCAATTCCTTTAAGAAATCTGTGGATGATCTTCTTCTTGTATCAGTGTCTGACCCTTCTAAATCTCTTCTGATATACTCTATTGGATCATCCTCAAATAGTTCAATGTCAGAATCACGCAATGTGACGTTTGGTAAAATTATTTGCTGTGCTAGATTATTCAATGAGTCCTCATTGTTAAACAATTCAAAATACTTGGGTTTTCTTGCCACTGCGGTTAAGAAGGCCATGGATTTGGAAACCAGTAAATCATATTTCGGCTCCGACGTCAACGAGGTTAGTAGCTCCCAGGTGATTTCAATGAAATTATTTATCATTGGGGCAAAGACGTCTTCATACCTCACTGTGTACAATTGCACCACTTCCTGGATTGAGGATTTGACCTGTGTGACAATCGATGTTGTCTCACTGTCATCCGGATCTTCTAACAATGGGTTGCTATAAGCCAGATACCTGTGTAATATGGTCATCCCCTTGTTTAAGTTATCTTCAAAGAATTCAGGAATATCTTGACAATTGAAGTCATAATATAATTTCACTAGCAGTAACAAATTTTCAAATAATAGATTCAATTGGGTTTTATCGCTACTGTGGTTAACAATCTGTTCATCTACCGTTTGTAGTAACTCTAAGAAGGGCACGGTGAAAATATCTAAGACTAATTTGATCTCTAAAAAAAGCTCGTCTGAACGATACAGCGGTCTCCATCTTTTAAAAATCGAATGAGCCACTGTTAAGACACCTTTATTCAAATTCATATCTGTTGGAGACAATTTGTTCACCAGGTCTGGTAAAAGTGTGCTCCATCTATCTGGGAAATCTGAATTGGCGATTAAAGAGATGGCTTCACCAATTTGAACTTGTAAGTTCCGTGGCAACGAGATCATCAATGGGATAATCTCCTTCTTGATTAACTCCACGGTCTCTGAAGGTAATAAATGCGTACCATTTTCATCGACCCATTTTCTTCTAATGAAATTTTTGAAAAAAAGAGCACTAGCTAGCCTTGTCGACACAGGCAACGTGTCAATAGCCACCACATGCAGCAATACAACACCAAATTGAGCATCTGAAACCTCTAATTCCTTCAATTGACGCTCAGACGCTTTGGCTGTAGATGCCACCACAGACTCCGCTAAAAGTCCCGCTACAGTTTCTAAACTCGCCATATCCACAATCACAACACCTTCTGCAAGCTAGTCAGCTTCAATGTACGCGGTTCCCTTGCTATCCTTAGGATCCCTCGACACCAATTGTGGTAAGTTTTTCTTTGAAATCGAATTTTTCACTTTCTTTATATACAAATTTTGGCGATGAGCTACCTTTGAAGACAGACGCTAGCGGATCGAGTGCGAGTCGAGTAAGGATGTGTGAGGGTCAATGGTTTGTAGCACAGCTTGCAATGACGTCGTTTGTAAAATTTTGTGTTCTTTAGTGTAGACTCTTATCCCCCTGAGGTGTGTGTCCTTCCCATTCTCGTGATTTGTTGGAAACACAAATTTGATGAATTGACACTTGAGAACGTGGTCTTTGAGTCTGTTGTCCTCGAAGGAGAGCGCTATCCATCCGTTCAGCGTCTCTATATCGAGTACCTTGTACAGGACACAGTCGTTTGGGCCGTGGCCCACGAAAATCTTGACAACCTTGGGTGTATAAGATTCATCGAGTCTTAGTGAGAAATACAGCGCAATTATGGCGACATCGACTCTCTTGCTGAAATATGCGTATACTTCGTGAGGTTGGCCACCGTCACTTTGCCAGTAGGAGTCTCCCTCGCTGTTTAGGATGTTGTCCACGGGGTTGCCCACTTTATTGGACGAAGCCTTCCAATACGCCAAATTGCTGGCGTTCAGGAGGTCCTGGCCTTCTAGCCACTCTAAACCTTCTTTGAATTGTGGGCACCCGGTTACCGGGACTGCCTCGACGTTGAACTGCCCTGTAATGTAGATCGGATCATCGTTACACGATACCAAAGAGTCGTTAATCACCAATGTCTTACGGGCTGTACTGTCGCCAGCCACAGGCCTTATCAGTTCAGTGGGGGCCAGGGTATCCAGGATATTGTTCACCTCCTCAGCATTCATTGTCAATGACTCAGTTGCATACTCTTTACGCTGAGGGTGAAATCTAGTGGTTTGTATACAAGTTAAGTAGTGACATTTTAGTATATACTGACATCTGTGACGTTGTGTTCCAAGATGGGAAATTAGGTAGCCGGTGAGAGGCTAATGATAACATCGTCTTGGTAAGTGGGGAGCCACCGGTCATCCTTGACTAAGTATTGCTTGATCTCGTTCACTAACTCGGTTCTTGGTCCCAATGATTTCTTGAAATCTAAGTAACTGCCATTTTGGCGTTGGATCTTGTTGAATAGGTGCCATTGTGAGTACCTACTCACCGCAGTTTCACTTTTAGGTCGTAGTGGTTTACTTCCCTTGGTGTATGAGCCGTTTTTCACTCCGTTCAATATGGTCTGTTCTAAAGTTCCTTGTGAACAGAATATTTTAATGGAACACAACGCTGATGCAGAGTCTTGGGGGCTCGATTGGTCGTCTTCAAAATTTTGAGAACAGCTTAACACTGTTAGTGGTAAATTAGTCGTGGCTCTTGTATTAATCCGATCGTGGAGGCTGCGTTGAAGTGACAATACCTGGCTGTCAAGCAACTCTGGGACAATTATATACTTTAGAAACACTTTGTGATTAAACATTTGCGAGAGCATACAGTTTAAGATCCCTGTGTGTTGTTTTATAATTAGTTTATCGGTACAGGACTTGGATAATGTTATCAACGAATCAAATCTGCCAGGTTTTGTCCTAACCATTAACCTTTTACTATAGTTAAATTTCCCTCTCAACGTCTGCGGGTGTTGAGGTTCGATGTATTGTATGGGATCGTCGATGTCATCGATTGCCGTGAGCCGAGAATCTGCCAGTTCTGTAGGAGTAATAAAATCAAGACTGGCATCTCCACAAGGTACTCGGGACACATATAACGCCAATTCCCAGTCTGGATTCCAGACGTAACCACTCTGAATTTCTTCATCTTTGATAATCAACTCACCCAAGGTATTGCCTGATTGTAATATCTCATTCAAGAGGAAAGTGTTGAAAGCACGTATGGCCAAAATTTCTGCATGACAATCATGGACCATTCTCCCGTTACTTCGCCTCAGAGCTTCATCTGGAAGCGCTTTCACTCCTGTAGCTAGTGATATTATGCGTTGTGTACTATCCTTCGTGTTTATGGCTACTATACTAGCAAGCACTGTCCATTCTTTGATTCCATTGGGTTTTACACCGGGTTTGTTCACTGGTTTCAACTTAGAGTACTCATTATGAACTAAGGATGCTACTTGCTCGGCTAATTGGGGCTTATGCATGGAAAATGCAAGGATTCCGAGGTATTTATGTTCAAAGTTGGCACAGAGAGTTGCCTTTGAGAACTTTGCGATGAGTTTTGACAAACGAACTGGTAGGTTTTTATCGATCAGAAAACATACTCAAGCGGATATTGGGTAAAACGGGTATGTACATATTTTCATTCATAACACACACACACACACTCTTTCTATATATCAATATTAAAATCTATTGTGATAGATGCAATTGCATTTTCAAGGCCTCCAACTCTCTTGAACTTTGCTAACAAAAGCTCCCTTTGCTTCTGAGCCAATTCAGCTTCATTCTTTTCCAGTTCCTTTTGGCGAGCTAACTCCTTAGCCTTTTCGTTCTCCTCCTTTTGGATTTCTTGATAATATATCTTAGTTCTTGTCTTCAATCTACTGAATGGATCACTCTTAGAATCAATAACAGCTTCATTTTTCACAGAAGTGTCCATATTTCTCAATTTATCCATATTGACTTTCCTATTCTTAGACGTTAAGGCACCCAGTTTCTTGGAACCCTTTTGGTCATTTTCATGATGTTTTTCATATGTATTCATTCTCTTTTCAAGACTTCTTAGTTGCGAAGAGTACTTTGCAATATCTCGTTCGTTATTTGTTTCACGGGCGTACTGCAATTTTTCCTTTAAGACAGTCTTCTCTAGGACTGCATTAGTACCAGACAGTTTTTTGTTGAATAACATTCTATTACGAACAATTTCGTCCGTTAATTTCTCAGTTAGAGGTTCAGAAACAAAGGATACAATTTCTTTAGACTTGTTGTTCAACATGGATACAGTAGGTTTGGACATATTTGCTGAGTCCAAGGACCTTAAGTATCTGTCATATTCCTGTTGTGTAAAATACCCATCACTGAAGTAATTCATTTGAAACACCTTTCTATCCTTACCCTGTGTGACCCCAAAGAATTGGTTTGTATAAAACTTACCCATGTTGTAAGGTTTCTTCTGGAGGAAAACTTTCTCGATCTTAACCATTCTGTACAATGTCTGTCCAGATCTCTTATCGACACCGACGTTGACTCTACCGTAGCAGCCCTTCATCAGGTCATTGAACCCTGGGTAAAAGCAGAATTTAGCAACAAATGAACGGCCTATCCTTAATTTATTGAAATCGTTAATGTCTGCGTCTCTGTTGGTATCCTTTGCCCAGCGTACTTCGTCCTCATCTTCGTCTTCAGAATAACTTCTGTTGGTTCCTCTCTTGGTTGGGAAATAACCGTCTTCTTCATAATCATCGTCCTCATCTTTATATTGTCTATCCTGGTAGATATCGTAATCATCTTCGGCCTCATCTTCAAAGTCATCGTCATCATCACTGTATTGAAGGTTTTGGTTCTTCCGTTCTCTTTGTTTCTTTAACTGAGATAGTTTCGAGGTCTTTATATCTGAATGGCCAGTGGTCTTTGTAGTTCTCGTGGAAGACCTAGTCTTCTTGCTTTGCTGGTTATTTTGTAATTGCTGCATTTTTAACCCTCTGTTACGTTCTCTAAACAGTTTCTTCTCCTGGTATTTCCTCATAATCTGAGATCTTTCAAACAGTAAAGTTTCACGTTCCATTTCAGGCATTGCTTCAAGCTTCGATCTATCGTCCTCGTCTTTATACTTGCCTTCAATGGGGAAAGGATTTTCCTCCTCTTCCTCTTCTTCTTCAAAATCATCATCCATCTGGCCCATACCTACACCTTCTGGCTTATAATCGTCCTCATCATCGTCTTCCTCATCTTCTTCTTCACTTCCCATCTCAATACGTCTCTTCTTAGAGCCGCTTTCAGTGTTCTTGCTTCTCTTAGAAGATACGTTCAAAACTTCATCTTCCTCCTCTTCCTCGTCAGCTCCAGCCAAGGCTAACAAATCTTCTTCAATGTCAGACATTTCTCGCTCTTTATTCACAATAGGTTTCACCCACCGGCCACTAAAATACACCGCTCCTTCAAATCCTTAGTGGCATAGCTACATGGATGGCTTCTGCTTCAACTTATGGATTTTTCCAAATAACAGCAAACCCGTAGAATATGATATTTAACTTGCAATCCAGTTCAAGAACAGGCTACTTAGCAATAATGCCTTGGGGAAGTAGGCGTCTGCGTGGGCTAAAAGTATGTATATATATACGAGAATGTTATATATAGATGTTGCTATTATTTCTTAGCACCGTACTTGTTAACTGCTTTACCATCTGGGATGGTAAAGAACACATAAGGTTTGCCATCAGCAGGCAAGGAGTCCAGTCTGTAGTAACCTTTTCTTTCGAATTGGATGATATCACCGACTTTCATGTCCTTGACATTCAGGTCAGCGATAGCTGCAACGTGGAACTCGGTTTGTGGAGTCAAGAAGTCCTCGAAGCTTTCGTCTTCCTCTAATCTGTCCTTGGAGATCAAATGGTCGAAATCCACCAAATCAACAGGAACTACATCCTTTGTGTCAGCTAACCAAGTTAGTTTGTGTTTGGTCTTTTTGAAATCACCTTCTAAGTGTAGTTTACCTTCCAATGAACCGTCAGCGTTCTTTCCGGTGATGATCACATTACCCCAGTCCATCAAAGTAACCTCTTCGTTGGCTTCCAACAAATCGGCATCATCCTTGTCGATGACAACGTCTTGGTAGTACAAGACTTTCTTCTCTCCCACCTCAGGGTTCTTCTTGTGTTTAGGCTTCATTTCAGTCTTCACCTCTTTTGGTGCACCTTCGATGTGCAATTTCACTGGGTTCACGACAGCAGTGTGTCTTGGGGCCACTGGGTCAATGACTTTCTTGTTGAAAGCCCAGATTAGGTTCCATTCCAAATTGATCACGTTTCTGGAAGGTCCTTGTGACAGCACAAAGTTTCTTAGACCTTCCACGGTCATACCTCTTCTTCTCACACCTCTAACGGTAGGGAATCTTGGATCATCCCAATTGGAGACCAAGTTCTTGTCCACCATCCATTGTAACTTTCTCTTGGATAATAGAGTTCTCACGAAGTTGACACGAGCAAAATCCCAGATGTGGACCTTTCTTAATTTAAGAGCGTTCAACATCCATTCGTATTGGGCATTACGGTCTCTGTATTCAATAGTACGCAAAGCATGAGTGACGCCTTCAAGGGCATCGACAATTGGCACGCAGAAATCGTAAGTTGGGTAGATTTTCCATTGGGTGCCGGTTCTGTGATGTGGTGTCAAGTTACATCTGTAGATCACAGGATCTCTCAAGGTCTTATTCAAAGCTTCGTAGTCGATCTTAGCACGTACACAATTCTTCAAACCTTCCTCAGTACCGTTTTTCATTTCCTCTGTGAAAATTTTTAAATTCTCTTCTACAGAACGTTCTCTTCTAGCAGAGGCGATACCGTCCATACGTTCTTCTCTCATCCTTTCGGTTGGAGTGTCGTCACAGTAAGCTTTACCCTCTTTGATCATCTGAACACATAAGTCGTACATTTCTTGGAAGTAATCGGAAGAATACGTGACTCTGTCACCTTTGATCCCCAATAGTTTCAAATCTTCCAAGATAGAGTCCTGGAACTCTTCTTTTTCCTTGGATGGATTGGTGTCATCGAATCTGATGATCAATTTACCTTTATAAGCTTCGGCAAAATATTGATTCAATAGAGCAGCTTTAGCATGTCCAATGTGTAAGTATCCAGAAGGTTCAGGTGGGAATCTAGTGACGACTTCACCCATCTTAGCGTCCTGTAGATCGATTTCAAAATTGGCCTTGTGTGCCTCTTTCTTCTTCCCTACGTTCGAGGCCTTCTTTAATTCTTGCAAAGACTTCGTCAAGAATTCGTGAGCTGCACCAAACAATGGGTTCATCTCTAATAAAGTGTACCAACGAGAAATGTTCACGTTCACTTTGGTCTTGATCATGGAACCAACCATCCCATTGGATCTCAAACAACCCCAGCATACAACGTCGGCAGCTGAGAAAGAAGACCCTGGTAGGATGTAAGTTCTCAAATTCAAATGAGAATCCAATTTAGATAGTGATGCGGAAAGGGCACCAAAGTTCTTAACGACGAACTCTTCGTTGGCGAGTTTGGCCCATTGGGCGACTTCACCGGCAAGAGAGGCATCAAAACATTCGGGATGTGCCTTCACAATGTTCGTGAAGGTCGATTCAGACGATCCGTTGAAATTGGATGGTGCCGATTTTTTGTCATCGACAAAGCTAATCTCAATGCTGCCTGGAGTTTTGTCGTTAACAATACGAGCAGCAACCAAATCGGCATAAGCAACCACTGGCGCCTTACCGTTAATAACCAAGGTAGATACCATTGTGCTAAGAAACAATTGATGGGTTGTTGGAGATAACCAAGTTTAGATAGAACCAAGGGCCCAAGGAAGTGGCATTCGAGGAACTGAAATTTGGAATTTTTTTAAGCAGAAATTTTTTGTCGCTGAACCCTAATATACATCACGTGCGCTTGTAACCCTAAACACGTGCTGGATTGTAACCCTAACTCGCATATTTAGGGTTTGTAACATCACGTGTGTTAGGGTTTTTCTTCTAGCCCTAATTTGCCATGCTGAAAATATTTCATGATTTCTATTATGAAGCACTAGAGAGATGAGCTGGATACACTGGGAGCGCCAAATGGAGGGTTTCGTTTCAAATCTTTGAGGATGGGTGCGAGTTCTAAGTTATTTATAGGATCACAAGGGTCTACTACGGCTTTGAAACAGCCCAAGGAGGTTGCATGCTTCTCAATTGACCAAGAAGGAACGGTTTCTGTGGGCGATGATAGCCAGCTGCGATACTACTATTTGCCTGACCACGAGCTGGATAAGCAGTATGATGTTGCCGGTGGGGTCAAAAAGTTCAAATATCTAGCGCATGAGTTGAATTTCAAAGAGGAAACGACGCTTACGGGGCTTTTGAAGACGTTAGAGAGGTTAGAGTCCAAGAAATCTAAGAAATATAAGGCCGACATTATCAGTCATAGCGACACTATCATGAAGCTTATATGCGCCAGTTTTGATAGTTCCAAGATCAACAACATTGATATGAGCGTAGTAGCATTTGATGGCCAATTGTTCATTAAGGATCTGGATCCTCCTCAGACATTTAGTAAAGAAACGCCCATGGATATGAAGAGCTATATGAGTTACAAGTTCAAGACCCTGGCAACCTTAGCAGAGCCGGTTCAGTTTGTTACCCGTGATACGCTAGATAAAAGGAATAAAAAACTGTGCAATGATATGGATTCCTACCATTCAGTGGTAAAGACTGGCGTCGGGCACGTGAAACTGTTATTAGAGAAACCCATATCATGTATCTTTGACTTTAAGGATACCAGCAAACTATCGTTGGACCATTACGCTCAATTAGAATGCACATCGGTGGTGAATAGCGTACAGGATTGTAAGAGGTTTGAGAATTTCCTATTCAGAGCCTGGCTTAAATGTTTCTTAGTCGGGATCCCAAGAATCACTATAGGTTTCATTAACGACAACTCGATACTGAAGACTGTCGAAGAGTATAGGACGGAAGAAATCCCCATATTGTTAAAGGAAAGAAATGCGGAATTGAGCAATAAATGTTTACAGGCAATAAAATGGTACGGTTTGTTTACAGAATGGTTAATGAAAATGGTACCTCATGAAGATGTCAAGTCAATCAGGCATTTTAAGTTGATCTTACAAGATAATCATTTGAAATTAGATGAATTGGACTCCACGCAAACAGCGCCTTTACCGGAGGAGTTCATAAATTGGAGAAACAGTTTATAGAGATTGTCCTTTATATTTCATTTTGGGTCGATGGGCTTGTTCCGGAACCATTTATTTAAAATATGTACCTGTAATTTTCTAGCCCTATGGAGAATTTGATGTTTCGTATTGATTTCACCTTAGATGCATGATGCCTTAGTTGTTGGATTATCATCACTCGCGGATCTATCTGTGCTGGAACGGTCTTTATATGGGTAATAATGACGTGCAAATCTTTTAGATCCTCCCCATACAAGTGGCTCAACGTAACTAACTCGTTTATCAGCCTCTGTGGACTTAAATGACCGTATAGATTGTCATCCTGGCACCGCGTCTCGTCAGCCATAAGATAACTTTCGGAACATTCAATAAATATAGCCTTTAAATCAGTTAACACCACGTTCGATGAAAGATACTGCCAAAAGCTTGACAACCATTTGTTTTCTGGGATAATTGAATCTCCATCTGATTCAACGTCACCGCATATCACAATGGCTGACCGGGTTTGACGGTCCCGGACTAAAAAAAAGGTACTGAGTAACTCCTTCTCTTGTACACTGATGGTCATACCGTGGTGGACTTTAAATGGTATTATCTCCCAATTTGTGAATAGAGGTTCATGGCCAACCTCACAACTTAAATCTTTGATTTCTATATTTTGCGGTCTTAATCTCTGTAATGCTGGCCATATGAAATCATTGAACATGTTTTCTCTGATAGCTTTACAGGTAAAGGGAAGCCCAAATATTGTCATCTTTGTGCGGAATTTTACATCAAACCTTATCGGAGAATTGATTATCATCCCACATATGTGGTCTAAATGTGGGTGTGTAATATAATATTCTTTCACTGAGGAGTACAGTCGATAGCTCTGTTCAACTAAATTAGTGCTTGATTCCCTTAAGGCTGCCAGCACTGAAGAAGGCAACCCAAACTCAATATTAACATCTCTATCCACTAAAGCATCTACTGTTAAATGTGACGAATATGTGTAAGCACTTTCTATGGACTGTTTTCTGGTAACTAATTCTGTAACATTTTCGTGTCTTTGAAGCATTTTGATCATTTGGCTGGCCCCAGAACCTCCATCGATTGCAATATATTCGAGTGACTTTCCACCATAAGGTCTCAACATAAAACTCTGTGTACCATTTTCAAACGGACCACCAGATGACCCTAGTACCAGAACTTCAAAGCTCATCGTTGGAGTATGATCTTATATTTATTGTATTTCTCGGTTTACTGGCTGATATTAGGGTCTCTTTGTTTTAACATAGCCATCAATAGCTAAATATAAAGAAATTTCATATAAATACACTGGTAATACAACAATGGTACAGTTCATAGCCCTTATCTTCCGTTGTGCTATCTTTGACATGTGATTCATGAGGTTCGCAAAGTTTACACTGATAGATATATACTATATATATGTTTTGTGGTGAATGGTGTGGTGATAATGCTTAGAATTTTATATTCTTCCCAAGGTTTAGACTTTTTGAGTCCCGTACCCTCTTATATCCTTAGCAAACTCCCATTCCATGTTTTCCACTGTTAAATTCTTTTTCATTATTAAACCTTGATCCTTGTCGATAATCGCTAGAGAGTAATTTCTCGAGGAACGAGCATCCCTATAGAATAATACTTTCATGGCCTCCATGATGCTACTCTCTGCGGTTTCTAACGTCGTCTTTTCCACGTCGGATTCACGGTCCACGACACGTCTTAATAGTGGAGTGGCTAAATGAGCACCAAACCCAGTAGACAACACGGGGGATGAGTATGTGACACCTAATAAGTTGACGAATCTTGAAAATGGTTTCCCATCCTCAACGCCTGCGACAATGATAGCATTCCATAGCGGATTCATCTTAGACCTACGTGAGTACATTACATTCGAAAGATACTCAAAGACGTGGCTAGGTTGCAATGATTCTTCGTCATCAGCATAGGAATTATCATAATTGTTCTCCATTTCCATCTCGTCTAACAAGTCTTCTAGATACTGCATATCTGATATATCACCAGATATACCAACCACCGTATTCGAACCTACTGGGATTAATCTCTCCACATCGTTAAACCGTAACAATGATCCGTATGCTCCCAAATTGTCTGCTGCGATGACAACACCGTTTTGATATTTCATGGAAATTACAGAAGTACCAGTGATAATGGGCTGCTCTGTGTTTTTCTTTGGATACATTGAGGCTTGCGCAATCGATGTATTGTAAGAACCGTACACTTCATCAGAGGGTCTCCCCCAACTAAAAGGATCGTGATTCATAACTGTAAATGAGTAGAAAACGCTGTAAGTTTTTTGGACGACACACAAGTATCTACTATAGAGACAGTTGATTAAATGTAGTCTAAGCGCGAATTGATACTTCCTCCGTTATCTAAGGCATTAGAGAGTGGGTAAACGGTGGCAAAGTTCATTTCCAATAAACCCATTTTCTCATTTTAAGGTATCACGTGTAATATATCACGTGTGCTGACATTGCCAGTTCCAAGCGAGTGACAAGTTCCAGTATCTGACGTACTACCATTCGGCTGAAAGCAAATGTAACAAGTTCTGTCTCTGTCTGAGAGTCATCTTTAGTTGCCACTGTGGAGATTCAGCCATTTTCAAAAACTGTGGAAGTGTGCAATGGGCTAATAACTGTTTCACTTGCAGTATGTTAAAGCCTATATCTAATAGAACTGACTCTTGCTTCGTTATATGAGAGAGTTCGTGTGGGTCAATTGTTGAGGAGGCTATTTGCATTGCCAGGATTTGTATCCATTCCCCTAACGAGTTATTAGAGCTATCGGAATAGAAAATTTGAAATCTCTGACATGCAGGTAAAAACAATGGGATCTTCCAAAAGATATCTTTCTCAGAGAGTTCAAAGGATTCGTGGTACTTGAAGAGAACCATTATATTTCGGTACTGGTCTCTTAATATAGAGAGTTGCTCTTCGTAGTATAGCGTGTTGGAATTTGTTGGTGAAATTTGGAAAAATAATGCCAAGTCAAGGATGATCAAGCATGTGCTATCATTAAGTATAAAATCACAGGGTCCTTGTAATGGATATTCTATGATGGACAAATGGTTTATATTATTCAATTTCTGTAGCAGATTTAAGTTTTTATCGAATTTATTGGAGTTGAACAATATGGTTTTGTGATGGCCGCTTATCTCTATGGCGGGAAACAGTGGCTTATAATCACTCATAGACATTGCATTAGTAATTGTCGGTGGCATTGAAGGGATGGGAGAAGATGTTAACTTGTATGTTCCACTATTTAAAATATCTTGCAACTCACTGGATGATGCATTTTCTTCTTTCCTGTGTCTTTTCTTAAACGTTTGTAGCATATATTTCAACTCGTCATCAATAAACGATCTCTTCACTGCTAACGAAGTATTTATCTCATCTTGTGTGGTTGTATCCTCCTGTGTATTTTCTGCGGGGGGTTTCATTGGTGATTTTAAAGTAGACAGTTTGCAATAGTTTATTGTTTGCGGTGTAAGCATATCCCAATTATTGTTGACAATCTTATGAAATTCAATTTGGAATGGATGAAATATCAAGGTGTCTTCTGAACTGCCCAACTTATCAAATTGTTCAATGTGGGTATATTTCATATTTTTAAACGGATCCCATCCTAGCTCCTTTATCTGCTGTTTGTCTAGTTTCCAAATCCTCTTAAATGTCCTCGTGCCAAGTCTTCCTCTTACGGGCTTATCGATTTTCAATTTATAAAATTCCAGCTCGTGACACTCAACATCAAATAAAGATTCATAAATCTTTACAAATGGGTCAGTGTCTTCAAATCTGTCGTTAGTCTTCCATTCCGTAACAAATAGTCCTTGCAAATTTTCTTGTATATTATGAATTTTAGGCAAGAGTTCCAAATAGTAGTTTCCCCAGCATACATTAGACGCTGCAAACGGTTTATTATCATCCATACTCCATTTTTCTTCCTCTATTGTCTCCTTGTAATCCAAACTTTCATTGAGTATACCTTCCAGTTCAATGCCAAGTTTACTAATCATTAAGTAGTTCATGAACTGGGAGGTCTGGCTCTTAGTTTTTCCAACGGGGGTCGTGCTCAAATCTAATTTGAAGTCTCTTAAATGCTGGGTAGTTACCGGCAAGGGTGTATATTTTGCTTGGTGTCCGTGAAAAAAATGGCACTCTTTAAACAAAGCCTGGCTGGTTTTATCCAGTTTAATTTTTTCTCTTACCGCTGAGGAATTAAGCGCTAGCAAACAATCATTATCTCGAACAGGCCAGTTCTCTGAGTTACTTAAGCTACACTCTTGTTTTATAGTATGATCATGGTTGAATATATCAATAGCGAATAGCACAGTTGACAGCGAAGCAGTGCCGTATGGTTCACACTTAGGAAAAAGTGGAATTTTTTTGTTCCATAACCTATGGATTTGTTTTAACAGGCTCTGGGAAGATTTGTTCACAGCCATTGTGTCTTTAACACTTGGCCAATATACTTCTCGAATATCATTGCTTACTTCCCAATAGCTAGTCTCCATTTGTAATAATGTTTACTCTAAAGTTGTTCGGTTTAGCATTCAAGAGATGTGGTGGAAAGAATGGAAATTGTAAAATTCTGTACAAAATATTAAATACTAAAAAAGAGCACCACTATAAGAATATAATAATACAACAACAACCGGACAATTAAGAGTCTCTATCGCTTGGAATCACTTCCAATATATCATCCTCGTCATTACCACCGTTTCCCTTGTCCTCTTCATCGTCCTCAATGTCCATGACAATGACATCCTTTGGGTCATCGACAATTAAAGGATGCCCCTGGTCGTTGGAAAACGGACGAATATTGGCTAAACTTGCTGTACTCTCTGTGAGTTCCACTAGTGCATTGTACCTCGCTACAAACCTTTGTCTTAATTCGATATTCCCTTCCAGCCATTGCGGAACGTTGTCTTCCTGGTTCGCGATGGACCTCTCCCTTAATACTTTGAAGATAGTGGTTAGATCATGGACGCTCACATGCACATTATAAACGTTGTCTTCGAATAAAGTCAAATCCAAGGCTGGAATATGAATCACGATCTCTTTATTATTAAACTGTAAGCTCCCATACGAAAGCTCCAAGTGCTGCCGTATCTCGGACACTACTGAGCTATAAGGCTGTCCAACCAGAGCAGAATCCTCGCATACTACTGGGAACTGAGTTAAATCACAGTCAAATAGCACCATTGGCGCATTCTGATAATGGAGTATAAACGGATCCGGACGCGGGGATAACAAAGTCGCCGCTACCTCCCTCGCTTGCTCCTCTAGTTCCACACTTATTTCCCGACTACTGGACACCATTTACCACCCTTTCATGAGATAGAATGAGTAGCAATTCTCTTGTACAGGTAAAGAATCACAGTAAAGAGGCCCTTTTTACTTACTGAATAGTAGGGTACAACGCTTTTTAAATTAGGGTTTCACCCATTTTAGACATTTGCACCGTTAAGCGGATAGTCTCTCTTCCAGTAAGCCATATTCTTGGCACAGTAGCAGTTTCTACAGGCTACATTAGCACCTGATACTTTAGCCATGGGTTCCCCACGTCTGTAGGCAGCGTTTCCGCTCGACTAAACTTCGCATTTTCCCACGCGAGAAACTGCATTGATATCCATGAATGCATCCATGTTTCACCAGACGACCCTGCACTAGGCAACTAGATACAAGCTGGCATTGCGTGGGTTGATCCCAGCGGACAATGGCAAGCGATGGCTCCTGGTCAAGTCTACTGTGAAACACCGTGGACGGTGATATTTGCAAGAAATAAAAAAAAAATCTGGGCGGCAAATGTGTTTGCTTCTGTGACAACCACTTTTTACCACCCAAGTTCAGTGCGGTTGAACGCACGGAACCAGCTTTCAACAGTAGTAATCTCGGTTAATTTGATGGTTACAAAAGTCTCAAAGACCGTTTGGTCTTCGAGAGAAGAGGCAGATGGTATATAAATACTCGTGGACACCCGTTTCTTTTGTCAAGAGCAAAAAATTGGAACTTGACAAAATCTTTTGATTGAGTACTGACAAACCGATTAGAACAATTTAATGCAAATGTGAATGGTTGCTCCAAATATTCAAGTTCCGGAGAATCTCTGGCCGGCAGGAAAAGAAGGAAATGCAACTTCAAAGTTGGTTTAACACACAATTCCTTGTTGGATAGTAGTGAGTCGGATTCTGAGAACGGTTCATCAATATTCACTGGAAGTGAGTATGCTCACAGTAATTTTTCGATCGAAGAAGACGATAAACAAGTTATGGTCCCGCACCAGTTATATGACAATAGTAAACCTAGAGGTAAACGTATCCTTAAGAAAAAATCAACAAGTGCAGAAACGTTGGTGACGGTTCCTGAACGTTATAAACATATTTTCACATTCTCAAGATTTAATAAGATGCAATCTGAATGTTTCCCCATCATTTATGAAGGCACGGAAAACTGCGTGGTCTCCTCCCCTACTGGGTCGGGGAAAACTGTACTATTCGAGTTAGCTATCCTGAGTTTACTGAATCAGAATAATATGGCATTAGGGAATTCTAAAGTCCTTTATATTGCTCCTACTAAATCTCTCTGTGGTGAAATTTTGAACAAATGGTCCCACAAATTTACTAACCTAACCGTGGGGATGTTGACAGGAGACACAACATACCTGGAGTCCGAAAATGTGAAAAAATCTAACATCATAATCACTACACCAGAGAAATGGGATGTCCTCACGAGAAAATGGAAGGATTATAGCAGGTTGTTTGAATTGATCAGACTGATACTTATCGATGAGATACACACTTTAGGAGACAGACGTGGCGCTACTTTAGAAGTTATACTGACGAGAATGAATTCTATGTGCTCGAATTTGAGACTAATTGCTGCTAGTGCAACTATACCTAACATCGAAGATGTTGCATATTGGTTAAAGAGCAACACATCCCGCGGAAAATGCCCAGCTCAGATACTCAAATTTGATGACACTTACCGCCAGGTGAAATTAGATACACACGTGTATGGATATTCTTTTACAGTGAAAAATGAATTCCAAAGAGATAATATTTACAATTCTAAAATATTAGAACTTTTAGAGCTTCATTCTAATAACAAACCGACACTGATATTTTGTCCCACAAGAGCTTCCACTATTTCCACTGCAAAATATCTAAGTCACCAATTACCTTACATTGCTAAAAAATGCTCGAGTAAATTCTCTGATGGACGTCTGACTGAATGCTTTCAACATGGGATCGCATTCCATAATGCAGGCTTATCATTACAAGATAGACATTCCATCGAAAGGTCTTTCATTGATGGAACTTTAAAATTTCTTTGTTCAACGTCAACTTTGGCAGTCGGTGTCAATTTACCAGCTTATCTAGTAATTGTCAAAGGAACCAAGATATGGAATATTACTGAAAGCAAAGAATATTCAAATTTGGATATGCTACAGATGATAGGAAGAGCTGGAAGGCCTCAATATGAAAAAGAAGGCTGTGCTGTTATCATGACAGATTTATCAATGAAGGATAAATACAATAACTTGTTACATGGATCAGATGTCTTAGAGAGTAGCTTGCATCTCGATCTCATAGAGCATTTATGTTCTGAGATATCTTTAGAGACTATAACTTCGATCCAAAGTGCTGTCAACTGGTTACGAGACACGTATTTCTACATTAGATTTACAAGGAATCCTTCATGGTACAAACTTTTTGGGACACTTCAACGATCTGCTGGGGATATCGACAAACAATTAGCTGAGTACTGTCAAAAATTGGTGAAAGAATTACTTGCGGAAAACTTGGTTCAAATCAATGGAGATGCCATCTCTTGCACCACTTACGGCTATGCAATGGTTAATCACTATGTGCTTTTCACAACTATGAAAGATTACATTCATAGTAAGGCAAACATGAATTTAGGTGATGTACTAACATTATTAACGAAATCATCAGAGTTTGATGAACTAAAATTGAGACACAATGAAAAACGGTTGTATAAAGAGATTAACGTTTCCCCCTTGTTAAAATTTCCCTTTTTAACTGAAAAGAAACAAAGCTGTATTATAGACCAAACGTGGCAAAAAGTCTCTCTGATCATTCAGTATGAACTAGGAGGATTAGAGTTCCCGACTTATGAAGGCGCTTTAAAGCTGCATGCTGTATTAGTACAAGAAAAATTTAGAGTATTCAAGCATTGTTACAGGCTGTTAAAATGCATTATTGACACATGCCTAGCTAAAAAAGATGGTAAATCCTTGAAGAATACTTTGATATTACTCCGTTCCATATATGCAGCTGCTTGGGAAGATTCTCCTGTAACGCTGAGACAGATAAAGTCAATTGGCCTAGTATCTGTTAGGAAGCTAGTGAAACATGGTGTGTATTCCTTGAGTGAACTATCCAACTTAACTGAGCAGCAGCTTGAGTATTATCTAAATTTAAGACTTGGCGGTGCTAAAACTATAAAAAATGATTTAGCACTGATGCCTGACTTTCAAATACGTCTGAAGGTTGAAGAGGTTTCACATTACGAAGCAAAGTTAAAGATTACCCTAAAAGTAGAAATATCATCCACTTTTAAGACGGCAGTTTGGCATGGACAATATCTATCTGTCGATATGGAGGTATACAAAAATAATGGCGAAATACTGGACTTTCGAAAAATTCAGTTACAACATTTAAAAGAACCAAAAACTTTTAGAATTCATACTGAAATTGATTTTGCAAAAGAATCAATAGAATTTCTTCTACACTGTCAAGAAATTGCAGGCCTGGGTAAGCGTGTCATATTTACAAGAAATGACTTACCAGATGTGTACCAAAAAGAATTTCCGATAAATGAACCTCGGAAAATATTAAATCAGTCAATATTCGATCTCTCAGAAACTACTACAGATGATTCTGAATTAGTGCTGAATTCTGACGACAGTTTATTAGCGATACTCTCTCAGAGCGCTACGTATTCAAAGATACAGGGCGACGATCTAGATTCGAAGGCAAAAGAAAAACAATCCCGAACTGTGCTTCCAAATGGAAACCTAGAATGTTACCATACTTGTAAGAACAAAGGTGGGTGTCGTCACCTGTGTTGTAAAGAGGGCATACCACAAACTTGCCGTAAACAAGTAATTGAGAAACAAACAGCACATGACACGTCTGTTAGTACACACCAACAATTGACTACATCTGAAAACACAAATGCACTCTTCAAGAAACAAGACAAGCATATCTCAATGAACGGAAGAAGTAAAAATGGAAATTACAATGGCAGGAAGTTACAAATATACCATCACAGTGGTAAACCTTCAGAACCTATAATTACCGTCACCTCCACTGATCAGGAAGACGACGATTTAGAACTATTGAGAAATAGTTCTTCTGCTTCCGGATCACTTAATTTTCTAGGTTCGGATGTGGAGCTCTGATATCTACAAGAATATGGAAGAAAATAAGAAGATACAAAGACTTGTAAAGCTCATGAGTTGCTAGGGTTAGTGTCACTCTATCTGTCTATTCTATATGCTTAATCCTTTTAAAGTCAACTTAATACATTAAATTTAATCTGCTAGTCTTTTCAAACTGATTAGACGAATAAGGATTCCCTTCGTTGATTTTTTTTTAATAAAGTTCATAAACCGATTCTATCTTAAAAAAATCTTATCTAGAAATAATTTCTTTGCGTATAGAGATATCTTTTCGTCTAAATTGTAGAGCTTTTTGTTAACCGAATCTCTATTCGAGAATGTCTTTTTTTTTTCTTCAAGTACCGAATAACCAGTTTATGTCGATAATACAAGTTTGAATGAAGTCGAATATACCATATATATCTAATATTCCTAATATTGTTATCATAAGTCAAACCCAAAGTTAGGATAGTGGATTATGTCCCCCCAAAGTCTCACTATGCTGTCCACACAAGAAAATTGTAACCACTATCTTTGGATTGCCAAAAAAAAAAAAAATGGATCATTCAGCTGGAACCAAATGAGGTGCATAAATGTATAAGTACCCGTATTTCACTAAAGTTGAAGGAATAAAGGCATGATCTTGATCATAATGTTCTATCAGATCAAAAACTGTATTGAAAGGGGGTAAGCATCTACAGCCAGACTCCCTACAACGCTTTTCAGCCCATAATAAATCTCCAATTACGTGATTGGAACATTCGATGGCCTTCAATTCAGAGGTACTCGTTGAATTGGATTTATTAGATTTTATACTACTCGTATCACTCGTTGGCGAGGGCAACGAGTTTATTATCTCATTTGTCACCTCTTGGTAGTTGTGTTTTTTATGTAATTCCTGAGAAACTGTCAATTTGCTCACCAAGTGATTTTCTAATAGATGGTTCATAACATCGTCCTCAGGTCCAATGATTGTGTGACAATCTTTATAAGGACAGGTAATGACACCCGGCTGATAGATTAAATTGTCTAAGCCTAGATCTGTAAAGCTATCCTCCATATCACTAGTTATATCTACCACTTGTGTATTACTCTTGGAATTAAGATGTTCTTGAATGGTAGAGTTTGAATGATTCCAAGATTCTATGGAATGATCACTCTCGGGGCTCAACTCCTTTATCGAGGAATATCCTCCACGCAAGTCATTTTTCGTTTCTTTAGGTTTGCTCTGTTTCTCCTTTGGAAGAGCCTCTTGATTTAGATACATCTTTAATTCCTTTAATTCACGCTTTTCCCTCTCCTTCCTCTCTCTTTCTTGCAATCTGCGCGCCTTTCTCTCATGTGTAGCCAAGTGTCTCTTCAATTGCTGATTTGTGACAAAACCCTTAACGCACAGAGGACATTTCTTAGGCTTCACTTGTGCATGTGTCCATTTATGAACACTTAGATGGCAAGGCCTCAAAAACCGTTTCCCGCAACCGGGGACGTCACACACATAGTCTCTTTCCATCGTATGCGAAGCCCGATGTTGTTGCAGCAGGCATGGCCTGTCAAACTCTTTCCCACAGCCTTCGAACTGGCACTTAAAGTTCTTTGCTGGTTTCGGTTTATTACAGTGATCTTTCTTCATCGAAGTTTCTACTTCATTAC
The DNA here is from genome assembly GCA_003708845.3 of Sungouiozyma intestinalis. Classification (NCBI taxonomy): domain Eukaryota; kingdom Fungi; phylum Ascomycota; class Saccharomycetes; order Saccharomycetales; family Saccharomycetaceae; genus Sungouiozyma; species Sungouiozyma intestinalis. Next base: position 10,648 of record PPOJ03000003.1, on the reverse strand, counting down.
TAACAGCAGACATGGTTTAATACGTGCTATCTGCCTTACAGAACCAGGCCTAATGCTCTCTCTCTTTTTTTTTTGGACTACCCCTGTCTATATATACCTATATACCGAGTCCAAGTTATCCCGTGCTCACAAGAAACTGTAATAAAACTCCCAAGAACGTCATGCTAGGCCATTTATCATCGATTAGCTAATATATCAATTAGAAATCCTGTGAGGGCATGCGCAAAACCTGAAGTCCGCTATAATATGGAAAAAAGCAATATCCGAATGAGTCCGCAGACTGCCGTTCACAAATGCGCCCTTACGGGCCTCCCAACCACCTCCTGGTGAACAGGCCGGTCATGTACATTAATGGCCGAAGAAACCTGTTCGTGTAACCTAACTCGGATCGTGTAAGCTCTTCTTCGAGCCTCGAGAATGCTGGAAATCTGAGTTTAATGTGTTATTCCTGCGGAACTTTCTAGCCAGGAATTCCTGTTTAAGTAATACAACTCTTTTCTTTTTCTGCAGAGCGTTGCCCGTTCTGCAATGCCGCACTGGATCGGCCTTCGACCGGTGTGTTGGGGCACCCAAAGGTGTTGCGGACGGCCACGAGTGCGGGCAGTGTCGATGCCAGGAACGCAAAGTGGTCGGGCAAGGAGAATACTGGCGGTTATTTTGGGCCATCCATAGAATTTTGACTTTTTAACAGTAGCTGTTTTAAGTTATGGAACGTGGCAGTTAGCGCAAGAGGTAAGTGCTCGTGAAATGGTAAAAATCTTTTGCAGATTATATACGCCTATTTAAAGAACATTATAGAGTCGTTAAGTCATTTGTCTTTATCGTTTAATTGACAAACATAGTCACTGTTGTAAATCCAGGGCAGTGTCACTTATATGCCAATAAGTTAGTCCAATTCACCGTGGTTGTTTGGGGTCAACAGAACTTTGATGTTGGTGGCCTTGTTGTTAATCAATTCTAGGAAACCCTTCTCCAAACCGTTTTCGATTTTCTGTCTCCCTGTGATCAACAGTTTAGCTTCTTCAATGTCCATGGTGCCTTGCTTGAAACATTCAACGACATCTTCGAAGTCCGAGACGACGTACCCTTGAGAAGAGTACAAAGTTCTTTCGTTGAAACCCAAGTCCATTAGGTTGAAGTCCGTAGATCTCCCCCAGATGGCAACGTTGCAATGAGTACCTCTGAATTTCAGGGACTTGATACCACAGTTGAAAGTAGCTGGAACACCAGAACAGTCAAATGCAAAATCAAACCCTCTTGCTCCCTCTGGGATTGCTCTCAAGGCGGCTACGTCCTTCTCCAAATCGTGTTCGGCATTTGGTTCGTACACTTGCACACCCAAGTTGGATGCTAGTTCTCTTCTAATCTTGGCAGGCTCGGAGACAACAATCTTAGAAGCACCCATAGCCTTCAAGGTAATGATCATCGATAGACCAATGGGGCCTGAACCTAACACCAAAGCTGTTTTACCAGCTTCAAATTTGGCCAATTTGGCTGCATGCCATGCGACTGACAAAGGCTCGACTAAAGCCCCTACATCCATTGGGAAATCATCTGGTAACTTAATAGCGTGATGTTCTGTACAGACAACTCTTTCACCAAATCCACCGCCGCAAACACCTAACCCAGTAAACCCAGCAAATTCACAAATGTTGTCGCAATCACCTTGACAAGCCATGCAAGGCTTGGCTTTGTAATGAGGAGATTTTGGCCATCTATGCAAATCAACACAAGCACAAGTAGCTTCTAAAGCAATCTTGTCACCGACTTTAAACTTGGTAACTTTAGGACCAATCTTAACGACGTAACCAGACATTTCATGACCCATGGCTTGTGGAAGACCTTGGTTGGATAATGGATGAACACCACCATCCTTCTGCATGAAGATGGGACCTTCCAAAAGTTCGTGCAAATCTGTACCACAGATCCCACAGTAAGCAACGTCAATGATCAATTCATCGTCGGCAAAGATGGTTGGTTCCTCCAATTTATCAGTGAAATGGATGTCACCTTTCTTAAAGTAAGCTAAAGCTCTCATTGTTGGAATATTCAAAGTAAAAGAAGTACTAGTATTAGTAGCAGTTGTTGTTTGTTAATATTGTATCACACACGCTTGATAAGAAGACTGTTTGATACTATACTATTCTTTAATGGGAACTACATTAAGAAGACTATAATTGCTATTGCAACATACTACTTATATACTTTTTCATCCTGAGTTGATACGCTAGCAAAATTCATTTTGGATCATACGATGTTTTTCATTTCCCCAGATATAAACAAAACATTGGTATTGTGGAACCATTGTTTAATCGTCGGTGTTTGTCATTTCTGAAATATTTTACTGCATTGAATGTCAAACTCCTACGGAAATATGCTGCTACTAAAGTTGTATTTTAGGTATGGGCTCAAGTGGTATGATTTCAACTCTATGGCCACATAATCGGTCGCTTAGTAAAACCACGTTACGTGGATTTTTATGGCGTGAGGAATCGACAGCTCACCACTCGGTACTACAACGTATGTAGAATCTTTAAACTTGGTACAGCAGTAGGGTTGGCTTGGGTTAAATGGAAGTGCGCTTCTACATTACGACTCCCAGAGTATTTTCACTACTCTAGCCAGCCCGCATTCATGCGCTGGTCCCGCGCTCTTCTTCCATACTACTTCTGTGTATGGATATAAATATTTTTTTAACTCTACCCTACGCACTGATTCTGCTAGCTAAGATATTACATAGTTATACAGCTGTTTCAGAGCGGCTCGTAGATGTCTGCTTATGCGTGTTTGTCTACATGCTGCCTTAGCGTGGGGCCAAATTTGACAGATCGAGGAAAACTAGCTCTGTGCGAATCACCCGATCACCCCACTATTGCATGAGGTACAGTCAAACCGCATCTCACCATTACGCACTGCTGCGTGCTTCTGATATCTGGGGGGGAGGGGGGGCAAAAAATTGTAAGGTAATCCGAACTTCAAAAAAAAATGGAGTGATCTAGCCTTGAGACTTATACCATCTCCAGTTTTGGTGCAAGGGAGTTATGTAAGTGATAATCCCTCAGGGGACTTCATTGTACGTAATTTGTGGCTTTGCGAAGCTTGGTAATAAGGAACATTGCAAAGCATTTTTGAGTGTACGGTTGTGAGACGACCATTCATGAAGGTAGGCATTTACCGCAGCACAATATCGAGCTAAAACATAGAACATACCATTCAACTAGATGATACCTTCATGCAATAATTTGGTCTATCTACAAGTACGAACTTTTTACCCATGTAATGAGCACCCTGGACGCCCGGAATAATTTTTGCTGCAAGTTCTCAGGAGAAGCGCTTGTGAATATCTACTAGCTAGACGGGGCTGAGTTTTATTATTATCAGAAATACTTTCATATTTATGGTGGAGAATAGATTTTCAAATCTATAATATCTGCTAAAAAGAACACGTTGGATTACGACGTCTTGTTAAAGTCCACCCTAAATTCATGCCAAGTAATATACTAGTTGCAAGTCTAAGCAGAGTGGCCAAAAGTTATCTTGAAGGATATGAAATTGTTGTAAGTGGAAGTACTGCTTATCAAAGTGTTTGTGAAGACCTTGGCGGGATCCTGTCGCATGTTCTCTGAACAAGTCTGTGTATGAGCCTGGATGCGTAGAAGCATCCAGTAAACTGCAACTAAACATTAAAATTTGCAAGTTAGTAAGTATTTTGCAAGAGCTGGCAGTTCTGGATGCGATCAACTCTAGGCCATACAGTAAGCATATAAAAAGTGGTAAGTGATGACTAATGGCAGAGAAATGTACTCTTGCAGAGAGAGAGAGACAACGCTAAGGAGTAGCTAGTTCTAGGCCAATACAACTACAAAGTACTAGCCGAGTTCGCTACTTCCCTAACTTCCGAATGTCAAACTTGGTTAGTCTTCATACATAAAACAGGTTCAAGAATATTAGAGCACCAGAAAAGAACTGTCCCAAGTATGTAACCACGGTACGAGTGTTCTTAGTTATAACAAGTGTCGAAATAAGTAATCATTTCAAACTACAAGATGCTCGCTGGAAGTGTACATTTGGATAGATGATCGTTTTTCTATCGTGCAATTCTTAGACTTAGTCCGCACAGTCTTGTTGAGTATTCACTTGCACTGCATGTTCTTACAAAAATACTCTCACATCCAACACTTAGAGCGATGCTGAGGTGGCAAATCAGCCGACAACTAACCTTTATCGCATAGCTCCGGCTAGTAATGCCAAGAGTTTCCAGGCTGTGGAGGAGTCATACTAATCAGTTCAGGTGGCGCTACTTTATTGCACCTCATGCGTTCTGTAAACTATGCCTCTAGTTTCTACTAGCCTTTTTATGTCTGACTACTCACTAAGTCAATTTTAAATCTCACATGTACTGTTTCTTTTGTATCTTGAGTGTATCAACCACAGCGATAGTAGTGTTGCCATGCCGAGTTAGTACACATATATGCGTACTATAAATTCAAAGATGTTATTCGATTGGATAAGGTCGAATATTCATGGGGTTGTAAAGTGATAGTTTCGGTAGCATGGGAGCAGGCTGGAACTGGCCAGCTCCAGATGGGCTACGAGGTTGAGTGAAAAATGCTACAATTCCAACTCAACTTCTGGAAAAACATCATCCGTATTACATGACGAAGGTTGCTTAGTTCCAATGCTTATGCATGAGATCGGGATATTAGCTGGAAGGGCCTTGTGCTCTCTGCCGTGAGGCCAACAGGATAAATTAGCCCATAAAGTTATGCAACCCGTGTACTTCAACGTATGGTGTTACTAGTAATTTACACTCAACATTGCTTCTGTTCTTGACATGCTCAAAATGTTGGGTAGTGGGCCATGTATCTTGAGAGAATCTTGCATGTGTATCTCAAGGTATCACTTGCGACATTCTTGCATAGCTAAACCATACGTGCAGTTTTGTATTTGCAAGACACTGGATTATCGTTTATATGATGGGCTACTGCTCTTTACTTTAATCTAAATGTTTGCTATCATTAACTAGCTAGTTTAGTAGATAAACATTATGCTATACTGATACGTACACTAAAGATGGATTGAACAAAAAATGGTTTGCCTTAAACAGTACACAAAGCCGTAAGTTCTGAGTACAGATGAACTGTACAGGTATTTCAGCGTTATTCGGGTCTTTCTCAGGAGCTCGAATGCTTTAGAAAATGATTTGTGGAAAAGATGCGGCACGCACTCGTCCGTGCGTCTATTAGCGCAACCAGGTTATATACCGACAATTAGCAGCACAGCTCAGTAGATTAGCCTGATTGCACCGATGTGTATTCAGCATTGAACACTTCAGTTATTCATGAGTTAGAATATCTGTGCCATGAGAACTATAATTGAGTAACCAAAAATTAAGGAGAACAGAAACTTAGACACTTATACGATATCTCCTATCATGAGGAATGTAGCTCAGTAAACATAAGCTTGTCCCGTATTTACCGCATGGAGTAGGCTTTCACAAATCGTAACATATGGTGTTACTTGTAGCTGAGAGTTATTATTCTCTCAGCATACAAGTTAGTAATGTCCACAACATACTCTGCAAAGTAAGGAACAAATCGATACTGTAATAAGCATCACTGCCTTATCGCTCTTTTTTACGACCTGATTATTTTACAACTTTGTTTTCAAATAGCATCTCTCTAGAAATATGTGATAGTTATCTCTGGTCAATAACCCGTGCTTTGGCTAACTATCTAAGAACATTGAACATTTCTTCAGAGTTTGGTCTTTCCAAGTTGGACATATATAAGAGCTAAAAAGGGTTAAATCTTGGCTCAACTGACGAGGGGCAGCTGGAGGCTGAAGTTCCTGAAATTTTATTACTGGAATACTGTAAGCATACCTTCTCAATTTAGTCAACTAACACCTCACGGAAACCATGTAGCTAGTACTTGCTAGTTTAACTTGTGTAGTACATGTTAAATGCTTACTCAGCTTATAAAATCACAGAGGTGACCTATGATATTGGATCAATGCATTGCGATAATAAGTTATAAGGTTGTATCAATTTGACTTGAGCTACATAGTTGCCCCACTTCCTGGTATTTAATTGTCGATAGGGAGTTGTTCAGACGTACATATCGGTGAATGTTGTAGGGAGGTAAGGATTGTGGAATTTCTTATAGATACACTGAATATTTCATAAGCGATGAATATATTTTGTTTAATATGTTGTGTGCGTTTGAAACCGATGAGCCAAGATGATTAGACGCAATGCTGCTTACTCCAGAATCAGTAAGGAAGCTTCTGCAGTTACATGCCAGCCGACTTCAACCAAACTCATGCCAATAAATCGATCAACCCCAAATCAGTACCATAAATCTACGTATTTTGACTATTTTCTCATTGGACAAAATAAGAAGACCTTGAAAACAGCGCAGTTGGCATTAGTCTAATAAGAGCAGCTAAATACAAAATCTGGATAGTCGCACGCGGAGCCATTATCGAGGAACATATTATTAGTATTACCTGAAAAATACAGGCAACTCTCAGTAGCACGACGGTCTAAAACAACTTACTGACCATAAATCTCATTATCTTCAAATGGGGTTTGTATATTTTCTTTCTTGTCACTCACTATCACCCTTGTTCGCGAAATAGCCCTTGTTAAGCAACCTCTTTCACTGCTTAAAAAACCACAGGGAGTGCTGTATGAATTCGAGTCCAAGACACATTATCAGATACTCAGCCTCAAAAAATCACATTACATGTACCAATTTCTGTTGTAAAGAGCTACAGGGTCAGAAGTTTATAAGTACAGAGAACAGCAAGGGATTAGATTAGCCGTGATATGTTATACAAGACGTTAAAATAAGTCAATTTTGAAAAAAAAAAAACAACAAACTTTCATTTTGTACATTATTGGATATAGCGTATGGTAACTTCCCAACAGCAAAAATTGCAGTTCTAGCTTCCTATTAATGCTCTTTTAAATCAATCTATGTTTTGTCGACTTGTTGGATCAACTCTTTTTATGACCAGATTTGCTTGAAAGTTCTGTTGATCGTTGCAACTTAGCGAGACTCATGACTCTAACCTCATCAAGCGAACAAGCTAAAGCACCTTAGTTGTCCACCTCGCCACGTTTTCTATCATTAGAATCAGCAAGAGCTCGGTTTCACAGTTCATCTGTCCAAAAACTGCATTCTTGTTAATGAAGAAAGGACATAGCCATAATCTGGTGGCTTATCTATTAGTCTATAGCTTATACTTACGCTAGTCTTTCGATTCCAGTCTTGTTACCAACTAAAGAAAGCATGATTATCACTGGACTATTCATTTGGCGGTTCTCTCGACTAAGACAAGTGGCACCAAAGTGGAACTATGCTGCTGCTATACTCGCACATCGTCTACTTCAACATGAGCTCAGTCCCCGAACCTCGAAAAACATCGATATTTTAATACCGTAATTGCTGTTCAGCTGGAACCTCATTTGTTAAGGTGTGCACAAGCGAAACTCTGCTGAGGGTGTATTTTATTTCCCCAAAGTCTAAGCCACCTAGGTCGATTAACGTAGGCACGACTCAGAGGCACGACTCGGAGGCTTGCGTCCCGAAAACTAGATTCGGAAGGCTTCTCTCCGACAACAAGTCCGCTTAACTAAAGAGACAGCTTTTGCTGCCCCAAGCAATCCAGCGAGTAGAGGACCCTGTATGTCTATTGAGATTGAATCCAACATTCACACCGACACAATTATTACGTAAAAGTAACAGCACAGTAAGTAGATTGCGTTTTTCTACTCCTGCGGAGCATACATCAACCAGGGTTACGATTTAATGCACTTATTGAGAATTTAGTCATCCAATTGCATTATACATGCATTTCCTGCAATGGAGATCTCGCATGCACTCCTATTATTTTGAGGTTACGATACCAGCAACTTTGGAGAAGTCATATGCATGCGAGAGGGTGTTTGCTAGATCTGATACGCCGTGCATAGTGCATATCCCAGCATTAGTTTCTGCTTGAGACACTGCGTCATCAGCAGCTTGCTAGTATGGAATCTCGAAGTCTATCTTAAATTTGTCGGCTCGCACCCTATGTTTCTAGAGAAATATTGTTGAAAAAAAATAAGGACCGCATTTGCTAAGAAATTTTTTTCCTCACAAATGGAAAAAAAAGTACTACAAACTAAAGCTTGCGCAGAGTTAGTTAAACATTATGGAATAGGGAGAGGATTCTTAAATGCAGCTTACTATCAATTCGCAGAATCTAATTCAGTTTTCACTTCTATAGAGAACCTGTAGGCGTAAAACCGACCCCGTATTTTCTTTGCAACTATGAGAGATTAGGTCGAGCTAACCTTTGCTGTACAGGTCCCATTTTTATTTTTCTGTCATATCGGGAACTCCTTTCGTCCTAGGAATGTATTAAGTCCCTTGCCCTCAATGTTCTTTTTCTGTTTTTTTTTTGCTTATATAAGTCTTATGAATTCCGTTCACTTTTAGATGCTACTAACCAGGCCAAAGCGTTCCTTCTGGAAGTATAAGATATTTTACTAACACAAATAAGACTTTTTTTATTCAAAGATTAGAGCCGTTTTATTAAATCAATTCAACGAAAATGAAAATGAAACCGAGGCCATTTTTTGGATATCTCTTTTTACTACATTTGATTGTTCTAGCAAGAGCACTTACACCTATTGGGTGTAAAGCGAATGTTGCACCAATGTCCGGCTTATCAGCCTCTTTCTATCGGTACAACATCAACGGAAACTTCATCCTGACATGCGCAGCTAACGATGCTGATAACCTATCATACCAAGCTGGTGGGTTTACCACTTTTAATGGGGGTAAAATCGGTGATGCTTATGGTATAACACAGTATGGTATCGACTTCTCATACAGTGGTCTTTCTTGTGACGCAGCCAATGGGAATTTACCTTCATACTACAATTATGCTCCGCAGATCACGTATACCAATTTTACTATGCTTTTAAGAGGATACTTTAGACCCAAATATAGCGGTACACACACGTTTTATATTTATGCTGATGATCAGGTGCAGTTTAGCATAGGAGACAGCCAAGCCTTTTCGTGCTGCGATGAAGAAGCTACTGTGTACACCAACACAGCAGGCCAACAAAAAATCACAGGTTCTTTTACTATACCTACAGCAGTACAAATAACTCTTAATGCAGGATACTACTACCCGCTAAGATTTCTATACACCAACAAAAGAGGTTCCGCTTCACTTACTTTCTACTTCAGAGATCCAGTTGGAACAAATTATAACGACATGACTGGTTATGTGTATCAAATTCCAGACGGTGCTAAGAACTGCGCTAAAAATATCTTCTATAGTACCAGCACATGGAGCAACACATTTACCACAACTACAAAGACATCAGTATTCACAAGCACAGGAACTGATGGAATACCAAGTTTAGATACAGTGTATTACGTTAACGTGCCTGGCCAAGCAAACACAATAACAAGAACCAGTACAATGTACCTTACTGATTACACTTTCACCACTCCTTCAACTATTCAAACGATAACAACAATAGGCACCAACAAGTTTGGACAAACAGCCCCTGAAATCTTGTACATAGTCGCAGAAACGCCTACTTCTGCTATAACAAGATACACCACCACAGCTACCAGTCCTATCACCGAGACCCTTGTGATTGATCACTACACTTCGACCGATCCTAATGGGGTTGGAGTCGCAGTTGATACTACACATACCCTAGGTCCCAATGGCCAAATATTATACAGCACAGAATTTACTACTACAGTAACCGCATTGACGACGACACAAACATTAGTCATTGATGAAGTGGTGACGACAAATCCTCAAAACAGCCTGTACACAACTCGGACTACCAGTACGTTGAATAGGCCCCGTACGAGTACTAGTATTACTTTTCAAAGCACAGTGTTTACCACTGTAGTAATTTTAGGCACATCCAGTGAAACAGTCATAATTCATCAAGTTGTGACCACTGACTATCTTGGTTACCCAACAACAATTGTGAGTACTGACACGGTGGCTGGTCCTTTCTCTCTCCCAAGTCCTTCAACAGATATAATTTATGATTTGAATGGGGATCAAATCACACGAGTTGTATCTTATTTTACTACTACAGACACACTTGGGCATTATGCCACCGGTACAACAACTTATACTGCTGGAATATCGATCCACGTTCCTAATGAATATCTTAGTATTATGACACTACCCAACTCTGATGAGGTTACGTATGATATTTGGTTCTACTCAACCAAAGACCCTAACGGAATGCCAACGCTTGGGATATCGACAATTCCTGTGGGTACCAATCATTACGTAAGTGTTCCTAAGCCAACGACGACAGTAGTTACACTTTCCAACTTAGATGAAGTAACAGAAATACTCTCATTCTACTCCACCAGAGATAACCAGGGGAACAATGTACTTGGCTCCATACTAAGTCCCATCGGAACCAACCACTATGTGAGTGTTCCTAGCCCTGTGACGACTGTTGTGACGCTTTCGGACCTGGACGAGGTGACGGACGAGATCTCGTTCTTCTCGACGACGGACTCTGACGGTAGCCACGTGCTTGGGTCGACGACGATTCCACTGGGAACCAACCACTATGTGAGTGTTCCTAGCCCTGTGA